>VZTZ01028203.1:7975-80005 GCA_013400955.1 Drymodes brunneopygia | reverse complement strand
TTCCGTTTTGGGCTCTGCCGTTCCCCCTCTCGCCTCTTCCCAGCCTTCTCGCACTCGCTTCTGTCCTTTCGCTTCTTCCTTCGCTACTTCCCCGGCTTCCTCCGGCTTTTCCTCTCTCCTGGCATTCTGTTTTTGGCCGTTGGTCATCGCGTGGAAAAGTAAGGGGTATTTCTCGATGTCCTTGAGGAAGGGAATTCAAAACCTCCTTTTTTTTTTTTTACACAGGCAAATCTCTGTAGTAGTTTTCTTTCCCCTTCCTCTCTCTTCCTGCCACCGGAAAGAAAATGAAACCTATTTTTCTCTTCTTTATTTTCCTTTTTTNTTTTTTTTTTTTCCCTTTTGCTACGTGGACTGTTTGTTTTGGTCTTTTTTTCTTCTCCCCCTTCTCCGGGCAGTGCCGGTTTGTTTCACGATTAATCTCTTTTATTCCTGCCCCAACCCCTCCCTCTCTCTTTTTCTTCCCCAGTAAGAAGAAAGATTAGAAGAAAATGTGTTTTGCCAGCAGGGAATACATGAGAGTTTTGGTTTGGGTTTTTTTTTTTTTTTCTCGTGGGGTAGTATTGATGAGAAAAGCCTAAGCATATACAGTGCGGTAGGACAATACAGCGGCATGAACTTTAAAGGGTAAGGAAATGGATTCTGCTGCTTGGTTTATCCAGCTCTGAAGTGTTGCTGGGAAGGTTTGCTCCGGGGTCCGGTTTGGGACTGTGCTAGTCCGGTGTGTGCCAGCTGTTTTCTGTCCGGCAGAGTGGTGATTTAAATGCAGTGCTAAACTGCATTTCAGTATCGCTCGTGGGTTTCGTCAGCGTGGAAAACCAGGAGGCGGGGGAAGGTTACACATTTCGGTGTCCCCTTTGGAATTACACCTGTCACGCCTCCCATCCCCAAGCTGCAGGTATGTCGGAGGTTGACACATTTAACAAAACTGCTGGAAATTGCTCACATCCGTGGCTAAAAGTGCTGTCGGGGGGTTTAGGAAGTCTGGTTCGGATGTTGTGAGTTTCTGCCTCAGCTCTAGTCATCATCACTCATTGAAATTGAGTGTTTGCCGGGCTGTGGAGAGCGAGCTAATCAATTGCCTGGTGATTTCTGCAAAGACACCTGTTTAAGGGCTTTCGGGCTCCCAGCTAATTGTGTTTGGGAGCGGTGCGATTGTGTTAAGTGCTGTAAAAGTGAAGAGCTCTGTCTTTTTCCGTAGAGAATATGTAGCCTGTGAATGAACTGTCAACTCTTTTGATTAGACGAGGTTCTTGGTTCTGTAACGTTGCCTCTTTGATAGATACTGTTCCAAAAGTCCTAAACACCGTGTGGCTGAACTGCAAATAAAATCAGCCTTACTTTTTTTCTGCTTTCTTTAAAGAAGAGAGAAAATTTAATTTGGGATTAACTTTTTGTTTGATGATATCTCATTGGAAAGTACGCTGGACATGAAATTGGAAGTATTCCCCTGAGTCTTTTAGCAAAAAAAAAATTGATACAGAATGAATTTCTGAGGGAACTGAAATCACTGCTTGGGATTCATCGTATTTAGCTGGGTGCCCTTTTAGGACAACTGAGAGATAAAGGTGGTTCACTTCTTACAGTTAAGTAATCTCTTCATCCTTTCCACCTTCAAGAGCCCAGCAGAATTTGATCTGTTACTTGAATTAATCTTGTTTTTAATATTTCTGGAGATGAAAAGGTTTGGGATAGTGGGAAATAGGAGGAGAAAAATACCAAGTCATATTTAGCAAGAAGTGTAAGTCTTTCAAAACTACCTTGAACCTTTACTGGAAACACTGGCAACAATTCTAAAGAGCCAGATTAATTTGATTAATATAACTTCTTAAAATCTGTTTGGGGGAAGCTCTGAAAAGGAATGAAGGAGACTGAGTTGCTGATAGTGCAGAGCTGAGCACTGAGGATGGTGAGTTCTGTTCCTGCTTCTGCCATCGCAGGGCACTGTGACCTTCTGCCTGAGCTGCCTTCCTGCCTGCACCTCCTGGGATACTGAGATTTCCCTGATTCTCTTAAGTGCTTTTACACGTGATTTGTAAGAATAATTGCACGTAAATGCTCAGTTATCGTTTTGATTGCTGATCAGGTTGTAGTTTGCCTTGTTCTAATACTCATTCTTGGAAAGTTGTAGGCATCTTGAGCATCACTGTTCATTTTGAGCAACACTGGATTTTTACATTGCTGTAAAGGTTTTGAGACTGGGGTTATTTTTATCCCCTGAGTAACTCTGACAGTATCAGTGCATGCTTTTTCTATGGTCGCTTAAGTCTGCCTCAAGCTGAATATGAAGGACAGCATTGACCTCTCCAGAAAGAAACTGTTAAATTGAATTACAGGGTGGAAAACTGTCCTGTGGGGACTGGGCTGAGGACCCCCCTCAGCGTGATGCTTGCTGTTCCTGGTAATTTTATTTTGTGAGGTCTGTAATTAGGAACTTAGCTTAGTCCACGAGTGTGTTCACTTTCTAATTTTAGGTTTTTGCTTGGGTTTTTAAGTCTTTTAAGACTTCTATCATGACATTAAATGTAAGTGTTTTATGGTTTTCTGGGGCTTTTTTGAAAGCCTGGGTTTTTCTGTAATTTTTCTCATGGTGGGGTTGGGACTTTAGTGTGATGAGATTTATTATAATCTCAGTGCCTGCCTTCCTGTAACGTTTGAGACTGGGAAACTTTGTAAATGCAAGGCTCTAACCTGTTGCTCGTCTCCCCTCAGCGAAAATGAGACTCGGTTCTGTAGAAACTTGTTATTAGGCAAGTATGTGTGTCTGTATGTGTTGTATGTGTATAACTTGCTGTCCTCCTGCACACGCACCTAGCCAGCTCCATGCCTCTGAATCTGGACAGTGAACCTAGTTTCAAATTCAATTTGATAAATGAGTAATTCTTCCTACCCTTCCCATTCCCCTTCAAAGCGTGTGGTGATCTCCCACCTTTGACAGGAGTGGTTTTCCTGGCTGATAAGGGCATGCTCGTGGTGTAATCTCCCTTGGCTGTTCTGAGGGCTGTATGTTATCTCTGTCTGTGCTGATAGAGCGTGGGGAGGGGATTGTCTGGTCTGTGTGTGCCCAGCAGTGCTGTCCTGCCCCCTCTCTCCAGCTCTGCGCCTGTGAAGCTGAGATCACACAACTTGTCCTGCTTGGGAAAGGAAGGTGTGTTGGAGCTGTAGATACAGGGGTTTGTCACATCTGCCAGGGGAACTGCAGACCCCCCTGGGTTGTTACTTCACTTGGATCTCTGCAAGCCTCTGGTCATCTTTGTGATGACATAAATATGGAGAGTTAATGTACCCAGGAGGACTCCAGGAGGCAGGCACTGTGAGCGTTCAGATGGCAGACGCTTGAGAAATCCACTTAATTCACCTTTCTGCTTTTGAGTCACTCCTTAAGGAGGGAGAAATCTGTTTACTCTCTTGTTGTGCTTGGAAAACGGGCTCACCCACAACAAAAGAGCCTGTAATGCTCGCTGTAGTGCGGGATTATTGCACAAAAGCATCTTGCTGTGCAGCGCTGTGGCTGCGCTCGCTGTTGTATGATAACACATGTTTCTCAGCTGTTGTTGATTCCTCAATGGCACAGACTTCAAAGGAATGTGCTGAAAGAGAACTGCAGCCAGGGAAAAACGGGGTTTGTTCCAGTGGCCTGTACCATCCATCTGTTTAAATACTTCGCTGTGCTGTTCCAGAGTGTTCAGGCATCCAGTTAGTACTGACAAGCAATTACAGCTGGGAGTGGAGCCTGCTGCAAAGAGACCACCTCGGGGAGGCTTAAGTGCTACCTCCCTTCCATGGGTCAGAGCTCCCCGGCCCTCCCAGCCAGCCAGGAGAGATAAGGCTTCTCATTTGGGGTATCTTTCAACATGACATTGTCTAATTCCTAATGCTGTTGAGGATTTATTTATTTTTACTCTCCATGCTATCTTTAGCACAAGAAGAGAAGAATGGTAATGAGGACAGACGGTCATCTCTGTAGTCTCCTCTGTGTCGGTGGCAAGCTAGAGCTGTGATTTAAATGAGTAAATATTTATAAAAAGATAAATTTTTTTCCCAAAATGTGTGGGATGGTTCACAGAGAGTGATGTGTTGATCACTTTTGTCTCCAAAGGTAGTGATAAACTTCACTGGATTAAATTTAGCCTCAAAACATGAGCAGTAAAGTTACATTGCAGCCAATTACATTGTGCTCTTCCAAACTGAGTTTGGGGAAACACTTCTCAACTTCATCCATGGTAACTGTAAAAACCTCAGCATTGTAATGCAGGAGGGTGCTGCCAATTCAAAGTATTATAAGTTATGTTTTCACTTAAATTCCAGTATTGGAGTCTGCTGTGCAAGATATGTCCACACCCATCATTGCTGACTGAATCTTCATATCATGGTCTGTGTGCTCTATGTAGTCCCAGATAGTGGAACTCGGAGGAAAATGTTAGCAGAGGGGCTACAAATAATCTATGGGTAAGCTGTGAAGATCCCTGAAGTTTTTCTGCATGGGACTGACATTCATTTTAAGGATTGGAATGAGCTCTGTAGACAGAGCAATGTGCATTTCAGCTAAGAGGGTTTAACCTTCTTTGTCAATGGAAAATGCTCATGCAGAGGCACTAAGAGGATATTTGAGGTTGGAAAAGTTGTGAGGCACTCCAGCATTTGTTTTTCACCTGCCAGCAAGCAGCACAGCTTTAAAGGTGAGCTTGAATGTTGTCCTCTGCTGTGGTATTGCTCCCTCCTTAGTGGTGTGATGTGACATCTATGCCTTTGAAAGGAGAGTTCTTTCTCCCCAGGCTGGCACTTGTGATGGTTTCACGGTATTTTGAGATGTCAGATTTTAATGCCTTACTACCCCTTTAAGCAGAAAGGGGAGGGAAACATCTAGAAATGTGTAATGCAACTGACTTCCAGCTTCTGCCCTTGCTCCAGGCTTGACATTGTAGTTTGAAGTTATTTACTTGCTTTGAAAGCTGTACTCGGTGTAACCTTGAGTTTTACTTCCCTTACTGCAACAGTACCTGACATGTTTCCAGCCTGTACCTTGCTGTGCGTCTGGATCGTCCAGTTTCAAACTGGCCAGGCTGTTGGTGCTTTCTTTTCATTGTGTTCTCTCCAGGAATCTTCAGAGCTGGGACTTCCTTTTGCTTCAAGTGAACTGGAAGTGTTTTGCTGAAGTATTTTTGGACTGCTGAAGTGTTTGTCAATGTTTCCAAGCTGTTGTTCGAAAGGAGTTTGGAGTTTCCGGAAGAACCTTTGGAAGCTTTAGGTTTTACAGTCAGTCAGCAGTTTTGTGAGTGTGGATAAAGAGAGGCTGTGATTCCACTGGGCAGCCAGATGTTCTGTGTCTGTGCTGAGGTGGGGAGACAGCATGGCTTTAGGGATTGGAGGCTCTGCTGTCCTTGTCATGGGGCTGTTTGGGGATCTTCAGCAGATCGGATCTGGTTTCTCTCCTCTCCCTTCCACTCCCTCCTGCCATGCCATGATGGTGATTACCTCCTTCTGAGTAAAATGGGATTATTGAGAGCAAAGCATAATTTGTTGCTTTCTAAAAGGTAGATATCTGCTTGTCAGTCTGTGTTTCTTAAATATTGAGCTTGAAGCCATATAAAAGCTGGTTGTATCTTGACAATTAGTGAATTTATAGCAATTATCCAGTAGATTAATGCTAACATTAATTCTGACTAGCGTGGCATTAAGTGAACTTTACAAAGAAATCAGTTTTCCTTGCAAACAGAGGAGAGTGCATTCTTTGATGCAAATCCCCCAGTTCCATATTAAATTGCACCTTTTTAAGGCCCTTAAACACCTGTAAAATCTGTGTCTGTCCTTGTCTTTCTTCTCCCTCTATGTGACATATGAGGGAAAGTTAGAAAGGAACTCATCAGTGGC
Organism: Drymodes brunneopygia; assembly: GCA_013400955.1. Taxonomy (NCBI): domain Eukaryota; kingdom Metazoa; phylum Chordata; class Aves; order Passeriformes; family Petroicidae; genus Drymodes; species Drymodes brunneopygia. The sequence goes on along the minus strand of VZTZ01028203.1, from coordinate 74,137 downwards.
TGCACATGTCAGAGTCTTCCTGGAGAAGAAAGCAGGAAGATGCCACAGCTGATAACATTCAGCAGTCGATACTGGGAATCAAGAGAGCAAATGCTCAAATGTGCCACTGCAGCTGTGTGGCTGGCAATGTTAACTAGCAGTAGTACCTGGAATAATAATTCCCATCTGGAGAGAACCACGTGGCAGTGGCTGAATGCCCTTGTCCTTGCCCACCAGGAAGTGATTGTGGTGGTTTTCTGGTTATTTTTTGTTTTAGAGAGCTCACCCTGGGCTTCATCTGTGCCTCCAGGTCAATCCAAGCATTTGCACTGTTTGTACTGGGAGCCAGGATAGAAACTTCGATTAAACTGCCTTGGAGACTTCGTATTTTGAGGAGGACTAACAAAGAACAGTCACACTGAATACAATGCAGTTTTCATGAAGTTAATGGGATTGGAATTGGCAACCTGATACTCCAAAGAGATAACAAAGGCTATTTAGCATACAAGGGAATATAGATTTTTTTTTTTTTTTAAGGAGTTGGTAGAGTGTAGTAGAATCTTTTGTCAGAACTCATTCTAGTGAACAAGTTCTGGCAGAAAATCACGGAATTAACAAGAGTTTATGAAGTACTCTGAATAGAAAAGGAATTTTCTGTCTTACTACCGGTGTTCTTTCACTGAAGTTCTTGTATTTGCTTAGCATTTTACCTGCTTACCTCATGTCCTGTGAACTTGGCCTTTATTTCAAACTGAAATGTGTCATAAATTAAAAGTCTTTAGGCTTTTCTTCTTCCAAGAACGGAATGGGGAGCAAAACAGAATGAAACGTACAAAGTTGTCATAACAAATCCTAGCCTGCTGTTCCCTTCTTTCCCCGAAACAGAGCAGAAAGCAATCAGCTTGATACCGACCACAGCAGCGCTGCTTGGGGTTAGGCTGTCCTGTGTGAGACCACGGAGAGCTCTCTTTGGATGGCTTTTGATGTAGTGAGGATGGACATCTGTGATGGTGATCAGCTGTAGGAAAACCCAGTCTGACCTCATAACTCAAGAATTAAGATAATATTCTACTTTCGGCCTGCTGCTTGCCTCCTTTGTGGTTTTAGTGAATCAAAGGAACTTGCAGTCCGTGTGGTCGAGGCTGGAAGATAAGGGACACACACCTTCATGAGATGGTGTGTGCTACAGCAGCACAGCTGAGGGCAAGTTCTGTGTGCCATGGACTGGTCATTCTTCTGAAGCAGGAATTAAGGGAAGAGGCTCACCTTTCTTAGGTAGGGTGTGAGAAAGCTGGGCTCCTGCCAGCAGCCAGGAATGACAATTACTCAGGTGATGGGTTTGGTTTTACTGAAACTCTTAGCAAGACAGAAAGGGGTTTGGGTGTATTAGGAGTTGCTGGTGTTCTGTTTGTTACTCATTGCAAAACTCCTCATCAGCCTTGAGCAGCAGCCTGGGCTGGTGGAAGGTGTCCCTGCCTGTGGCAGGGGGTTGGAATGACTTTAGGTCCCTTCCAACTCAGGCCATTCTGTGATTCCATGATTCTGTGTTGGATTTGCAGTGTGCCTTTTGAAACATGGGGCTCTTTCCCAGCTCTCACTGCTCTCCTGCTGCCATTCTTTCAGCACTTCCCACCAGTGACTGGTTCCTGTGCTCCCTGTGTGTGCCTGATGGCACTGCCACCCCTCTCTGCCCCACCACCAGGCCTCCTGAGCACTCCCTTGGGACGTGGTGGCTTTCCAGGTGTCTCTCTGCTTGCAGCACAGTGTTTGCTTTTGGATGGGACGGAGGCACCGGCACTTCTCCTTCACATCTCCCAGGCCCAGAGCATTCCTCCCGTTCCTCTGCTGCTGAGCTGTTTGCAGCAGAGTGGGGGGAACAGCTTTGCTGTTGTTTGAGTGAGTGGGGGGAACAGCTTTGCTGTTGTTTGAGTGAGTGGGGGGAACAGCTTTGCTGTTGTTTGAGTGAGTGGGGGGAACAGCTTTGCTGTTGTTTGAGTGAGTGGGGGGAACAGCTTTGCTGTTGTTTGAGTGAGTGGGGGGAACAGCTTTGCTGTTGTTTGAGTGAGTGGGGGGAACAGCTTTGCTGTTGTTTGAGTGAGTGGGGGGAACAGCTTTGCTGTTTCCTTGGCCAGGAGTTGGGTCTGACTTGCACCAAGCACCTGTCCTGTTGTGATCCTGCCATCCTGTCAGGGCTCATTTCCCCTGCTCCTGGGGAGACGGTGTTTGTGTTGCTGGCAGCTCTCTGCCTTTGCCTTTTAGGGAAGCCCAACCAGAAATATTCTACAATTCTTCCACTCACTCCCTCCCCTTGTCCTTCACTGACCTCTAACCACATTTTTATCTTTTTTGACAAGATGCTTAGTTTTGTTTATCAGCTGCTTTTCCCTTCACTCTTCAGCTTTGATTATTTTTCCAGGAGCTGCTGAGAAACATTTACCATTACAGATGTGTAGAACAGTCAAATACAGTCACATTCCTTAATGTTTTGGGGGTTTTTTTGTACTTTAATACTAAAATGCCTGTGGCAGGTAAGTATTTTTCATGTACACAACTTGTCATGACAAAAATATCCATCCTCAGCACAGGGTAAGGAGCTGCAGTGGCTGTATTTTCATATTACAATATACCAATATTACCAGCTGCAAGAGCCCTGCTTCCCTCCCTGAGCATAAACTACTGTAGTAAGTTCTGACTTTTTTAAAAGTCATTGACGTTTTCTGAATTTGTATTTACACGCTGTGAGATAAAAATATGACATAAATAGAAGGAAATGGCAAATACACTTTTCCTGTCTTAGTCTCGTGGCTTCCTAATGGCTTGACAAATGCTTTGTCATCTCTAGACAATATTATTTCATACTAAAAAACTGAAATATTACCTCAACTTTTGTAAAAATATGTTTGCTTTAATTGTGGATAGCAGAGCAGAGGATGACTGGATTTATTTAAATTTATGCTGCAAGGATATTTCTTTCCTATTTTGCAGTGCCCTTCATGCTTGTCATTGTAAGTGTATATATAAGAGCCTAAATAATTGGAAATCTATATGCTTCCTGACCATGGTTTACTTTAATAGTCCACAATGATCTCTGGACAAACTGTATTTTATTTCAAAAGACCTCCATTATCCTCAGCTTGACCAGTATGAATGAGAATAGCATTCAATGTCTACACGATTTTTAAGAATACCCTTCTTTTTCTTGCTGACATGGACATAAAGCATGTGGAGGGGTGAAGACAGTTCTATAATGGAGTAGAAAATTAAACAAGAGGAAAGAAGAGGGAATGGCTTCAAGTTGATATAGAGGAAGTTTAGACTGGGTATTATAAAGAAATTCTTTCCTGTGAGGGTGGTGAGGCACTAGAAGAGGTTGCCCGGAGAAGCTCTGGGTGCCCCATCCCTGGGAGTGTTCAAAGATCTCATGAAAAAAAGAATATTTCAATCTCCTGTGGTGATGTTACAACGTGCAGCTGTAATGTTGAGCTTCTTCATTGCTGGCATTTCAAGTACAAGGCAGATGGGGATCTCTGGTCTGATTTTAATATTGGCAGGGGGAGCCACCTGAGTTGCTTCTTTCAGGGTTCAAACCTTAGTACAAGATTCCAGGGTGAACTTCCTTTGGACATCCAACCACTGCTTACCATTTCTGCTCCCAGGCTGAGAGAAAACCAGTTGCTTTCTTTGAGTTAACTCTGGTTGTCCTCAGAGCTGAGACTCCAACTCTGCCTGCATTGATGAACTCACCCGTGAGCACGACTTGCTCAAATCTGTACTCAGCGTCAGTAATAAGGGATGCTTTTTGCACTTTAATGAAAACTCTTGGCATGCTTTGGGAAACTGGAGTAATTCAGTGGCTCTGAACTTCATTAACTGTAGAAGTATTTAAAGAAAGTGATTTAAGATTTGTCACTGGCTTGGGGCTAGTGGAGGTCTCTGATCTATGTCATTATTAATGACTACATGTAAAGAAGGCTTTAATTTTCTAGGGAAGCATCTTCATCCTTTGAGTCAGTTTTCAGACCCAGCTGGTGAAAGCACCCTGGTGTGAATGGAGCACTGGCCTTGCTTTGAGCAGGAGGCTGGGCTCCAGCAGCTCCTTCCAGCCTGAAGGGTGCTGTCTTTTGGTTTATTTTCTTTTTCTTTAAGAGGTGTTTGTACCACACAGCCACTGTCGACTGTAATGGGATTGCCTTGCTGATGTTGCCAGCAGTTAAGCCAGAGGGGTAAATAAATCCTTGCTTGTAAGAAATTCTTAAAAAACTCCTCTTTTTTTCTTATCTTTACAGCTCTTCTATTGGATAAATGCAGAACATGTACGATTTTCTTTGCATGCTGTTTTCTGGCTGCTGCAGAATCTTTGTTTAAAGAGGTGGAATAGGGCAAGTTATGACCTTCCTCTAAACTGTAGGGTAAATTCTCACCTTTCCAGGAGCTGGATTTTTATGTGGAATCCAATGATTCTGTACTTGAATGCAGCAGACAAACAAACTGTGCTTTAGGGAACCTTGTCACAGATGTGTAATATATTGAAATTATCCATGACTTATTGAGTTGGGAAAAAAGCTCTAAACATAGCAAATATTAGGGATGATAAAGAAGAGAAGGAAAAAATCTTTGATTTTTTTCTAACAGAATACAATGTATGCATTTACGTGATGAGACCTTCAACAAGAAGTTAAAAATACAGATTTTTCATAGGAATGTCTATGTACACACTTGAGTAAGGTGATATGGGAAAAGCACATGCCTGGTAATGAATGCAGGATTTCAGGGCTGCTCGTTCACACACCAGCTTGCTTTGGGGAAGGAGGAGCAGAGTGGGTGTTCCTTTATGTGCCTGGACTTGTGTCACAGAGGAGCCCTGGTGATAACTGAGATTCAGAGAACCATCCTGCTCTGGACCCAACAGGACAAATCAGGCTTTCAGCTGCAAGCTTTGAAGTGGGAGCAGAGGAAGAGATTTTGAATTAAATTGGAGGGGAATAGGTGATTAATACCCTGTGCTTCACTAGGTGCTACATCACCAGAATTTTTCCTTTACATGAAATCCCTGATCAAACCATTCTGCTGTCTCTTTATTTGTTGAGTGAAAGGGTTCCCCTTTGGTTCAAGTACTGTCATATAATTTTTATAGAGTTGATGATGAGTAGGTGGCTTGATGTACCTTTTTTTATGGAAATCTGATTTTCTTCTTTTCAGTTAAGTGATTTTTTTTTTTCTTTTCAGGTAAAGCAATGCTAGAACATGGTATGAAAAAGGGAAGAATTAATTAATTCTTCACTGTTTTTTACTTCTGGGTGAAGTAATCTTGATAGAAGGCAATGATAAATGAATAGATATAAATCAAACTTTGCAGGAGTAAGGACACAAAGGAAGCTCACTGAGTGGTCACCTGTGCAAAAACAGTCAGCAACTACAGCATCAGTTCTTAGAAATTTTGGCAAATTACCTGAATGTCACAACATGTTTAATTATTTATGTAAAGGCACCTGACTTGGAAAATTTTGAGTTTCTTAATTTAAAAACCAGTAAATTGAAAGTTCATTTAATAGAACTTACTCAGTGAGTCAGGGAGGTGAAAAGGAAAATCTCAGGACAGTGGTGTATTCTGGCATCATCTGCTGATTGTTTAGTCATGTGCATCAATAGTTATCTAGCCTAATGATAACTTCTGTTCTCTAAATCAAGACTGGATAGAAATTTAGAGTCACTGTGGTATCTCAGGTGGTTTTGTGAGAATTATTTTGGTATCTCTTCCTTCCTGGTTTTGGTAAAATGTAGGATTTGATTTAATGGCTTGCTGGCTTGTCTTGGAAGCTCATGTTTAGCTCCTTAGTTTATTTACTAAAAAGCGATGATGTGTTGGAATTTGAGCACGGGGCTGTGAATATGCACACATTGCCCTGGTTCTGCAGCCAGTGGCCCTGTGCCAGCTGAGGTGGGCAGAGCTGGAACTGAGCCAGTGCTGAGCAGCTCTGCAGTCCCCATCACCTGTGCCATGGGGAGCTGCACTGAGCCACTGCTGAGCACCTCTGCAGTCCCCATCACCTGTGCCATGGGGAGCTGCACTGAGCCAGTGCTCAGCACCTCTGCAGTCCCCATCACCTGTGCCATGGGGAGCTGCTCTGCAGTGAGCACGGGGGGCTGTCTGGAGGACTAACACGCCATCTGGATTGCATTTGAATTGTTTTTTAGAGAAAATAGATGGGACTGGGAGGGTTAATTGCACTAGGGGCTGTGTCTGTTGGGATGTGGAGCTGCAGTACTTTAGAGCTGAAATAAACCCTGTAGTGTTTGGGTGCTGCCAGCCTTACACCGAGGTGCAGGCTCACAGCCAGAGCTGTTGTAAAAGCAGTTGTAGCAGCTCTTGTAAGCAGGTCCTGGAGGTCACTGAATTGCAGTCTGGGACCAGTAAGCCCTAATTACTGACCACGTGTGGGAGCAGCACGTGCTGCATCTTGGAGAGCCTTCTGCAAACCATAGCATTGATGATACTGCCTGGAAATGCACTGGTATTACTGGGAGCTGTTTTTTATAGATGGTGTTTGAAGATTTGGGAACTCTGAGCTTGTCATGTGTTTCTGTAGCATGCTTTAGCCAACTTTCAGCCATTTGTGTTTGGTAGCTTGCTGAAATAAATGGCTTTTTGATGATGTGGTTCTCTTAAAGGGATCAATTGATTAAAGTATTTGTTAAAAGTTCACAGGTCGAGCAACACTTGCAAATGCTGTCTTCTTTTGATGGGACTTTAAATAGCAGAGCAACTGTGTACTTGCAGCTATCTTTTTGAAAGGGGAAAAAGAAGCTTCCATACTTTCAAAGCAATACTTAAAAAATATCTATTGTTGCCTATGGGGCTTTTTCTGACTGTATGTTTTCATGTGGGAATTTTGCATTTCCTTTGCAGTGACAATTTGCAGTGGAAAAGCATGTTTGTTTTTGGCAATCTTCTCAAAAGAACCTAGATTAGGATCTTTGACCTACAGCTGTTGTAAATGCAAGTCTTTTTATTATAAAGCCTTGCAGAGTTGTTCCCTTTTTGTGTTAATTGATTAAAATACGTGCTGGGTTGGCCCAAGTTCTGTTTGGTAATTGGGTAAAATGAAACCCCAGAGTACACAGAAAAGTCAGCACTACAGCTTTGTTTTGGGGAAAGTTGGTTATTATTTTTGCCTGTTTTGGGCATACATATATATGTGCATAAGTATATATTTGTGTGTTTTAGCCTCAAAACCCCTTAGACTGACACTGCACTTCACCAGGTCTGTGTCAATGTACAGAACAGATGGTTAATTCAAAACCAAGAGTATTAAAGCTGAGTAGCTAAATCTGATCTCCTAAAAACGAGGTTGCCAAAACAAGCTGCTGTATTTGATGTAGCTGCTGAATTGGTCTTTTATTTGCTACAAAGGCAAACCTGAGTCCAACGCCGAAATGCAGAGGTTGATCATTTCCAAATTTTTTCAGCTTTCAGTTTCTCTCAGCCTGTAACTTGAGGCAGGAGGTTGGTTACACGTTGTAGGGGTTCTGGAAGAGATGAATGCTTGTTTCACATCCATTGTTTTTTCTGGGCTTATCGCCGTGGTCCTGGGTTTTTGAAGTAACAAAGACAAATTGCAGCAGCGGAATGAGGCTGACGCCTGTTTTTCATGTGCTGTGATTTGCTTTTTTCTTCTATTTAGGTGGTCAGTGAAATGAGAAGAAAAGGGCAAATTGTTAGAAGAATTTGCCTGTAAACACAATAATCCTTTCTCTGGCTGTCAGCAAATAGGATAGATAATTTGAGACAGGTGTTGTGCTAGAAGAAACCCTTAGATATCAAATCCAACCTGCACACCACAGATCCTGGTTATCTCTGGATAGGGCCTAATAAATATGTACTGATACAAAAGGGATTAAGGGATTATTTCCTGCCTTCACCCTATTGGGATTATTTCTTAGGGATGCCATTTCACACTAACATACTTTCCTATTTTCAAATGAAACATGAGCAGGCTGATGCTCTTTATCTCAGTTCTTGGGGGTTTAAATACTTACAATTCTTCTGTGAGCTGCTGAAAGTCATAGTCACTTTTCAGGAATCTCTGACCTTGCAATCCCTTTTTCTATGGTGGATTCATCTTAAAAAGAATGCTGTATGTGACTTTTGGGGGGTTATTTTTCACTTATATGATGCTGTAAGATGAGCTCTTACATTTTTTTAGGACTACTTTATCTTGAATGATAAGGCATGGCATCAAGGTAGTGTGATTATTGTATAAAAGTTGGAGACAGCAGCCAAGTTATTTGTGTATGCCTCTGCCTTGATAAATGCCCCACAGTTTTAAAAAAATCAGGCTTCCATATCTTTACTTGCTTTTGCTGCTTCTTTTAATGTTTAACTCTAGGAAAAGTGTCAGGCAAATGGGTGCAAACTGAATCCTTCCTTCTTTTTGATTTACACCACAAGTTTTGTGGGTAGAATTGCACTTGCTGCATAAACATCTGAAATGTTGTATTTTTTTGGGGTTAGGCCACCGTTGGCCATAGAGGGGATATTGCTTTACTTGGTTGCATATTTAAGTGCTAGGGAAAAATCTTGATTTCCATGGGACTTCTGGGCTTTTCTTAAAAGAATGATTTTGTTTTGACTCTTTTTAAATTCTGCTTCTTCTCATTGGCCTGGACCCTTTTATTTCAGGGATTTTGTCAGCTGTGTTGATGCCATAAGCCACATCCTCAGGCTTCTGGAGGTGATGGTCTTAAGAGGGGGAGTTCATTTGAAATGTTTGCTGATCTGTGGGTTAGGGCATGGGTTAGGTGTTCCCATCTCAACTTGAAATGTCCCCTTCAAACATGGTGGGAGAAGTGCAGGAAGCAGAGAAGCCTTGGCAAAGCTTGGAGAAAGCACCACATTAGGGAAGAAGTTGGCAGAGGCACTGAAGTGTCTGAGAGCAGATGGAGTGTTGTCATCAGCTGCAAAATCAATGTAAATACTTCCAGAAAATTACCCTTCCTCTGCTCTTGCCAAACAGAAGGAACAGGAGCCATGAAAGCCATTGGCAAATTGTTTTAGCTGCCAGTGAGCACCCTTGCAGTTGGAATCAACAAGTTGGAATTCTCCCTTGCAGCACTGGGCTGCAACTGCTGCAGGAGCTTTGCATTAGTGGTGATGAAATGCACATCATTTTTGGTTCTTGCCTGAAGATTTACATTTGGAAAATGCCGCAGTTCTGTTGCTGTGTGGTTCTGTTGGGTCGGATTAACAATAAAAATGAGAATTTTGTTTCTGATGGTGCTGTGTGGCACAACTTCCCTGTTGTGGGGTGGTTCAGCGTGGGGCTCTAAAGCAGTTGTTTCATGTGTATTAGCATCACGTAACTGGGAACCCGTCTGTCCTCCCAGATGCACAGTTTTGGGATCCTCTTGTGTTTATAAATGTGTCTGGCTGGCTGCTGCTGAATTGATGGCTCTGGTGCCTGGTTTCGAAGGGGCTGGCAACCTCTAAATGAAAACGGGGAGCCACAAGGCAGGGTGAGTTACTGGAGCACAAATGTGTGTGGCATTTGTGCCTCTCTTGACCCCTTATTACCCAGCAAGATGAATGCTGGAGTAGAGCGTGGAAGATGGAGAATGTTGGGTTTTAAATTCTGAAATCCCTGTTTGTACTGATCCAGATTCCATTTCCATGGAAACTGGAAGTTTAGTACTCTCGCTTGACAACTTCAGCTTCTGGCTGGCTTTGGGGAGACTAAAATTGTTCACTTACACTAAACCTTCCAGAACTGAGAGTCATGTCAGGACACTAACACCACATATTTTGTGAAGACTGAGCAATTATAACTACAATTACTTCATGCATTTATTTTCTGAGAGATGCTTAACTTCAGCAGCTCACAGATCAGAAATCTGAATGTTCAGAGCCTGTGCCATGTTATCTAATAGTGGAATTGTCATGTGCATAATGTATAAGATGATAATTTCTGGTGGGGTTGGTTTCTTCATTGCTGGTGTGGTTTTGCAGGTGCTGAAGCAAGCCCAATTTATTTAATTTGCTGACTGCAGTAGTGCAGGTGTCCTCCCTTGCTGTGCACACATCATCTGCAGCAGCAGCTTCACCCCTAAAGGCATCATCAATCCACACTCTTTTAAGCGACCCTGGGGCTCATCAGGAAGATTTTCCGAGTTCTGGTGCTGCCCTTGCCAGCAAAACAGAGCTGCCAGGCCAGATCTGCCTGGAGTTTGTGCTGACAGAAGGGCTGTGCCAGGGAAGGGGAGGGGAAGGCTGAACCTTCTTCAGGGAGAAGCCCTGAAAGGAGCTGATGGCTCTGAGTGAAATGACTTGGTGAGATTGTGGAGGCTGTGAAGAATGCACTGCTGTGGAGCTGAGAGCAGAAGCCTGCAGTCCTTTGGTTGATCAGTCAGTGTGGGAAGGGAGCTTTTCTGCTCTTGAAGCTTGGCTGGTGAAGTGAAACTCTTGCTATTGATACAGACATACTTTTATCAGTGTTCCACTTTCACTCAGAGCTGCTTTGGGAGCATTCTAATCACTGCAACCGCTGTTTGAAAGCAAGTATTCTTTATGGATTGGCATTTCTGTGTTTCTGTAACTTTAACATGCAAGAACATGCCCCAGTCACAGTATATTGAGGGTGAAGGCAAGCAGCATTATGTTAGAGACTTGCAACCTGAAATTTTTCCACTTTTTTCTTGGTGTAGAGTTGTAGAAGCAGTGTAGCAGTGCCTTTGTGGGCTGTTAACTCTGGGTGCCAATCCTGCCTGCAGCTTCCCCAGAAACTCTGCTGCCAGTTCAGCTTTCAGCAGGGGCACCCTGTGGGTGCTGTACTCTGTGAGCACAGCTGGCTGTCCTGGGTGTTTGAACAGAAACACTGATGGAGAGAGCTCTTCTCACTTCTTCTGGGCAATAATGAGGTTCCAGGTTCATTCTAAAATATGGGCAACTCTTTCCTGCTGTGACGGCTGGAATTCAATTGGAATTTGCCAGTGTAAACTAGGAGCTGGGAGAAAAAGAGGCTTGGATTATTTTTACAGCACAGATAGAGGGTTATGAGAGAAACAGATTTATGCCAGAAATTAGCATAATTAAATAATTCTGATGCTACCTGTAAAGCCAAGAAATCTTATTTGTTTTTATTAAGAAATTTGCCTTATGTTTGGAAGGTGTTGCCATAATGGTAATTTGGCAATGGCTTCTGTTCTCTGTTCCAGCAATCGGTAAGTCTAAAAGCTAAAGACAAGTTTTAAAAAGGTACATGTGCAAGGCAATAAACCTTCTCTTAGGGAAAACATTCCCAAACTACCTGCAGCTAAACACATCGAGTCATACAATGGAGCTTCTAATCTTCTTTAAAGAGGAGGTGCTTTAACATGCAGAAGTTCTTTTGTTGTGCTGGTGTTTTTGATGCTGTAGATGAATTTGAATGGAGAAATATGAAAACCTGAATGAAACTTCAGCACAGTTTCTGTTCCCGAGCAATGGGTGTTCTTTAAAGGATCAACACAGCATACCTGTGCCCAGCTGGGCAGTTGTTCTGCTTGTTTCATGCCTGGTGCTCAGTTCTCCTATAATTACTTGACTTCTCACCACTTACATAGGTCACAGATTTAAAGAAAAAAAATTAAAAATCAATAATAATGAAGAAGATGAGTATTAGTGCGTGAAAGCCTTGTGTGATGGAAGTGTGTCATAACTGACAGCTCAAAATCTTGTCAGGTTTCATTCTGTTCACAAGTGGGAGTTATCTTATGTTATTCTCATTGAAAATGGCTTTCTGTCCAAGCTGTTTAATGCAGTTTGAGCATAACAGATTATGTTTACCAGGGATTTTATTATGTAGGCTCTCTTCAGTGTATGTAGAAAGCCAAGATGCAGATAAACAACTTCAGAAATACAGAAATGCTGAACTCTCATCCACCTTCATGTAATGTGTGTGGATAATAGACATAAAAATAATCACATATAAACAACGAAATAACAAAATCTGTTTCCTGGTGCTATTAGTCAGTTGTTGATTGCTGCAAGGAGCTCCTTGTCCCACCCAGAATCTGAGCTGAGATTCTCATTCACGTCATTCTTGGACGCAGTTTGCTCACCAATAGTCACTCTCCTTCCATTGTACTCCTTATTTTTAGAAGGCTCAAGGAGTTATGTTGTAATTGAATTACTGTAAAGAGTGTTCTGATCCATTCTCTAGCACACACTCAGTCCTGGTCAAGTGGCTTTTAATGGCATTAAAAAATCACCTCGTTAGTGCTCGGAATATTCGTGTTTTCCCCAGAGCCATTGTTCAAGGATGGAAAAAGCCAGCAGCGTGTCATAGTCTTGTGTTGTAGCACAGCTGAGTGAGAAGGGAAGCACTCAGGCTGCTCTGGGTCACAGACATTTGGCCATTGTGCCCATAAAACACATACGGGCTCGTACTTGCCTGTAACTGATTGTACTTGGTGTGAGGGCTCTGTGTACTGTGAGCAAAAGCAGCCAAAACACCTCTGTCATGTCTCTCTCAAACCCACGGGGATGGGGGCACATCTGCAGTTACAGTTGCTGCCAGGAGAAGATGGTGACAGAATTCTAACTCTTGGCTTGGAGGAGATGAAGAGCTCCCCTTGCTGACGACAGTAACACCTTGGGTTAAAAAACTGGTTTTGCCTTGTGACTTAGCTCTAAATCTTCTGTTTCTAGGGTTTATGTAGACCATAAACCATGCTATAAAAATAGCTTTTGGCCTTTCAACTAATATGCATAAGAGGTCAATTCTGGAGTCCTTAGAATAGTAATTATGGTTGGTTTATGAGCATATATCTTAAACTGATGGATTTCCCCTGCACCCCTTTATGTCAGTGTACACTGTACATAGTTCTAGGTTTATTTTAGGCAGTATGCATTTAATTAATGTGGTTGGCTGAACAGAATCAGCCTCTATGCTCCAAATGATAATTCTTTTGGAGTCTAAACAGCTACTTGAAATATTGTGTCTTACTTTGAAATTAACGTGAAACATTCTTAAAGTTTAACGATGGTGTCAATCCATTGTTTAGTCTGTTATTTTCCTTTATATGGTATATAAAAATGGGATTTTCCCTTCTGGAACTGCATGGTAACTTGCCTTTTGGGGTGTTTGGTGTCTGCTTTCACATGGTGCAGCCACGCTGGTTCTGTACTTGGATGTGCATCTGTTGTAGCCCTGAACTGGATTGCACAGGGGTTACTTGTGCTGCAAATGGGGAGAGGAGATGTGATCTTCCCTTCCTACAGCAGCAACAGCTGAATTAGGCTGAATGATGGTGAATGGGTATGAGGAAGGAATTGTTCCCTGGGAGGGTGGGCAGGCCCTGGCACAGGGTGCCCAGAGAGGCTGTGGCTGCCCCTGGATCCCTGGCAGTGCCCAAGGCCAGGCTGGATGGGGCTCTGAGCACCTGGGACAGTGGGATGGGTTGGAACACGATGATTTTTGGGGTCCCTTCCAACCCAAACCACTCTTAGTTCCTTGATGCAGTGCATCACAGGCACTCCTCTCATGTTTTTGAGGTTTTCAGGTTTGTTTTGGGTGAGGCTTTTTGTAGCTGTGCATTATTGCTCTGACTTCACAGCACCACCTGCTCTGCTTTATGCTTGTGAGGAACTTTCTGAACTCTCTGTTCAGTCAAATTTTTGCTTCTTTTTGGATAAAAAAAAAATGCACAAGAAAGGTTTATTTTCCAAATACACAACTTTGTTTTGATGAATGACCTTCCAGTTCCAAATGGTGCAATGAAAGCAATTATTTGCATGGCGAAATTTTGGTCTGGGTGTGTTTTTCCCTTCAGGTTTCCCTGTGGGGCTTCCATCTACACCTCAGACCTCACCTCCAGCAGAGCTGCTGCTGTGGGCAAGAGCTTTTCTAGGACATAGGGTACTACTGCAGTATTAAATATTATTACATTGAAATTAGATTTTTGTTTCAGCTATGCAATAATATCCAGTGTATGAGGCACTCCTACAGTCCAGTGACAGGAGTCTTGCCTTTACTGCATTAGTCAAGTAATGTAAAGCAATTTAACTTAATGCTGGGTAGGAAACAAGCTTGAAATGGAGTAACTTTTAAGTTGGATTGCTACCAGCTTGCTACACTGGCAGAAATGAAATAATTATTTGTCTGTTAATGGCAAACTGTCAAGAAAATGCTGATTATGATTTTAATGCATTTCCAGAACTTATTTATTAAGGGCTGCATAACCGTATATTGAGATATTAACACTGTAGCTTTGGTGGCTTTGGAGGCTTCACTCTAAAAATTGATTTTTAATTTTTTAAAATTGTGTTTCCAAGAATGAAACATAAAAGAGTATGGGATTTGTATTACATGGTGGGGTTTTTTTTTATTGTGACTATGATAGGTTGGTGAAATATCTTACCTGTATGTACCCTATTTTTGTTATAATGAGTTCTTTTGGAGGTGACTGAACCAATGTTTTTGCCCTATCTTATTTCCATCTTAAAAATATTTTGTGTGGCAAAGAAATAATTTCCATAGTGATGCCAGGTCACTTTTAGTAAAATCTAATAATTGTTCTCATATGGGATATTATGTCCTATGCAAATTATGTACTTTTCTACATCAAATTAATCTCAAGGACAAGAAGGACAAGAATGACTGGAATAAATAGTAGAGAAATACAATTTCTATTTTCAAATAATAAAAAAATAGAATGTCCTTTCTAAAATGCAACTGAGAAAAATGAACAAGAGTGTCTAGTTGTATTAATGTTGGTGGAGTTTGACAGTTTTGTTCCTCTGCTACACATCAAATATAGATGACTCTTGTTACTCCTAATCCTCATCACTGTTGGGCATGGCTTTAAAAAATTCAGCTCCCTCCTCTGAAGATCTGGTGTAATAAAACTTTCATTCATCTTCTGAAACAAAAGAAGTGATGTTTCACTCTGCTCTTGCCTTCTTCTGCCCAGAAGGTACCACAGTGCCTGGGAGGGAGGGTGGAGCTCCTGGGCTGTTCTGCTGAACTCCTGGAGTTCCAGAGCCTCTCTCCATCCCTTGCAAAGTTGTTCCATACACATGTATGTATACACATATATGTATAAAAGCATGTATAATGCTTTTTTGGTCCTGCTGAACTCCTGCTCTGGCCATTAGTGGCTCTTCCATTTTCCTGGTAAGTAAATTCCTGAAGAACAGAGTTCCTGCCCTGTGCAAGGAGCACAGTGGGGTGAGGAGATGTTAATTCCTGCACGTTCTCCACGCTCTGTGTCCAATCTTGTCAAGGTTTGGCTCGTGCTGTGGCTGTGCTTGGGACCTTTTTGTGTGTGGGGGTCAGCTGTTAGATTTTCTGTCAGTTCTAGCAGGCTGTGACCTGTGCTCAGGGAAGGTTTACTCCTGAAAATGCCCATAAGGGGTTGAGATAAGCAGTGAGTGAGTCACGCTGGATTCCTGTCTAGCACAGCGTTAAAAGTCTTGTTGCTTTGTTTAATGTTGATTTTCCCCCTTATTTCTGAATGCCTCCTCTGAATGAATAATCTGATGGATTTGCCAACCACATTTTTGTAGTCCTTTTGCCAGAATTAGCTTTCCTGTGATAATTGCTCACTGCAGCAGCCAAGGAAAGCCGTAGTGGCCTAAAACTCTTGGATTTTGGGAAAAACTGTTGGATTTTGGAGCAAAATCGGTCTTGTGGTGACAAGTCAGAAGTGCTTCTGCCCAGCTGTGTCACCCCATTGCTCTGTGTTTTCTGTAGCACGGAGCATCTGCGGGGCCAGACAAGATTGGGCTCTCAGAACCAGTCTGTAGAACATTGGTTTGTTTATAGAATTCCAGAAATTACCTAATGAGCAGTAGTTTGTGTTAAACTCTGGTGTTGGAAATACAGAGAGGTCTCAACACAGGGAGTTGGTGCTGTGGCAGAGAACCACCTTTCATTCTACAGTAGAGAATTATTTAGCTGCAATCGATCAGGTGAAAAATGATTTATTTTTTGTGCTTCTGTCAGCAGAGAGGATTCCCAATCACTGCAGCTGAATTTAATATTGTGTGCAACTGGTGTATTAAGTTATAAAGAGTGCTGTAGGTTGATACTTTTTTATGAAGCTGAATAAAATTTTCATTGCTATAGATGTGTCCCTTCCAACTGAAGAGATTGCCTGAACTCGGATGTTGTCCAGGAATTAGAAATAGCAATGTCTAGTAAAAATGTTTGAATGTGGCTTTTAACTCAAAAAATTAAGATGTCATTAATGTACTGAGAAGTGGGCCTGTTTCCTCACCATAAAGTGGGATTTTCACTTACTATTTGGCTAATCTTAGGAACTATGTAAACGTCCTTTAAAGCTGTTGGTAGTTTTAATGCATAGCTATGCTAAGTCAACTGAGTTGGTGCGTTCTTAACATAATACTTGGGGATTAATATTAATGACTGAGTGTTCTTTGTTTTCTTTTTTCACAAAGTATTAATTTAAAGAGTCAGCTGTGCAGATTGCAACAAGAAAGCACACAATAGCAGGAAAACAAATGCAGACCTTCTGGGGATAGTTGTGTTTCTGCCCAGTGGAATTTTAGGTGCCAATATGGCATTTCCATGAGGAAATATTTACCTGCTTAAGGGCATCATTGAGGCTCTTTGGGGTAATTACTGGTTTGTGCTGGTTTCTTTGGAGGTGGAATTGTTTTGTGTCCTTGTGGGAATTAGCAAAGGGATGAAGGAACCAGGCACATTCATGCTCTGCATCTGTCTTGAGTCAATACAGAGAATTTAGTGGGGATTTTCTTGTTCAGCTCCCAGCTATCCTGTCATGGGATAAGTACTCCCAAGACCTGAGCTTTTTGTTCAGGTGGTTCAATCACTTGGTCTCTTCTGAACCTTTCATTAAGTGGTATGAAACACAGGGGAGAAAAGCAGATGTTTTCCTTAAATAATTTCCAGAGAGGTCGTGCTGTCCTGCAGGCTGTGATGGAGTTTGGTCACTGTGCAGGTTTTGTGGTCACAGTTTGGTTGTTTTTGTGTGTCTCAGCTGTCTGCTGTTGTTGTGTGCCCACCTGCTCTTTGGATGTAGTAGCAAGAGTATTTTTAAATGAGTTGGCATTAGACTTTTTATAGAAACAAGCTGTCCATCTCTTATCCTCCAAAAGCCTTTTAATGTTGTTAGTCTGTCATTTTCAAAGGAGGTTAAAACATCCTCTTCAGGCTCTTTTGTTATATTTGCAGTTTCAAAAGCTGTTTCATTGAGTGAGTGTTAATTTTGGACAATGTTTTCACTTTGCTGTTGGCTGTTTTGGAAGTTTTCTGTGTAGGTGGATTCCATTTGCCCCCAGGGAAGCAGCTATCCTCACTGAGGCTTTAATTAGTTGTTTCTTTTTTTTAATTGAAATTCTGGAAATTGAAAGTGTCTGGTTATCATAGAATCACAGACTGGTTTGGGTTGGAAGAGACCTTAAAGATCATCTTGGTCCAAACCCCCTGCCATGGACAGGGATGCCACTAAGCTTTATTATGTTTATTTTTACTTTGGTATACAACATACTTTTTAGCCAACCCAATATCTTCTTTATTGTGACAAAACTTTTTGTGGTTACTTTCCTTTTTTTATTTGGCCTAGTAGACTTGAGCAGTCATCTCTAAAAGTAGCTTTTCCTTGTCTCCATCCCATACCTTGCATTTCACCCCCCCAAAAAAACGTACCTTTTTCAGAGAATTCAAGTACTGACTGGTAGGGGTCATGTTTGTATAAGAACTTGTTTTTCATGTTTACATTAAAATTAATTATTTACATTTAGCAACCACAGTGGTTTGAGATGTGAGGAAGTGGATTTAATAGTGACAGCACCAGCCTGTGCCATAAGCTGAAGTGTAGAACTGGACAGTAAAGTGTTACTTTCTTCTTGATTCTTAGTGACAATTCAAAGTGTTGAATTGTGTTGCCAGTGACAAATACTCAGTTTTGCAGTAAATGAGGCAAGAACTTGCTATGTACCTTTATACTGTCAAATAAACAAATAAACTTCAAAGACTTTAATGGCATAAATTGCATTTCCTGGTAGCTGATGTTGAGTTGGTCCTTGTACCTCCCATGTCCTAATTAACTGCCGGTAAGTGTCCAACTGGAGACTGTAATTAGTTCTGAAACTGCTGTGCCTTGATCACTTTCTGCAGGGTTTCTCCTGAGTTAAAGTCTCAAGAGAGACAAATGCTGTGCCTTTACTTCCTGCTGTTTGCGGAGGAGGCAGTGGATTGCAGCAGAGAAATTAACTTTTCTCTCTCTCACACTTGCCTTCCACTTGCATCTGTGTGAGGTCCAGGTGTACTTGGAATTTGTTGCACAGGGGGTTGATTAAATTTCCTTGGACAGAGTGCAGAAAATCCAGCAAAAATCAGCTCTGTGTTTGTCTTCCATTGACTCTCGGGTAATTGCAAGGAAAGGAAAAGGAAGTTTGGCATCTCTTGACTACATAATGAAGTGAGAGATTAAAGCTCCACATGAAAAGCAATCTGTGATTATATAATAGCAGTAACTGCTGTAAGATGTTTGTTTCTTTGGCTGGTAACTCAGAAATGGTGTATTACAATCCCAGTAATATCCCCTCAGATACTCTGGGAGGGGAGCACGATGGCCCAGGACAGGGATGTTGGATGAAGGACGGATGGAGGGCACTCATCTTCCCCAAGGACAGGTGCTTGTGGGGAAGCTGGGAATCTGCAAGCTTTCAGGCCTGGCTTTGCTGTCTGCAGGTGCCATCTGTGACTGTTTTTTACAGCCATGAAACACCTAACAGCTGCACACTTCAGTGTTTTACCTCTTATTAGCCACTGTGTGCTTTCAGTTAAAGACATTTGAAGTTCATTAGATGGAAGCTATTTGCAGACACAAACTACCTGGAAGAAATTATTGCTTAACAAATTTACTGTATTATTCTTATACTGAAATTGAGTTACTTGGAGGGTGTTTCAGCATATACAAGAACACTACATGTTGTTGTCCACTTTTCCATTTTTCACATACATTACTGAAGTTTTTTTCAAGACATGATCTCAAATAAAGGTCTCTTAAGGTATTGATGATAATATGAAGTCTCTTTGGCCCTTGAGCACTTTAGCTTTGCCTTGTGTACAAAGGCAGAAGCAGGAGTTGGGCTTTTGAGGGCTCTCATGATGGAAAGTGTTCATCCCTGCCTTGTGGCTGAGCCCTGGCATGGCCAGGGAGGAATTCTGTGCCTGCTTTCATCCTCTCAGCAGCACAGTTCCTTTGGCTCGTGCATGGTGCTGGACTCTCTGTGAGCTGCTGCCTCTCACAAACGTGGATTTGATTCCTGACCCAGTTCACTCAGAACCGAGGCTGCCACGTGGGCCGGGCAGGGAGAATGGTGCAGTTCAGAATTCTGCTGTCAAGCATCAGTGGAGCTTTGGGAGAGGGGGAGAGATGAGTCTGTGCAGTCAGAGGAGGGCTCAGCAGTGCTGTGCCTGCACGGGGCCCTCCCAAAGGACAGCACTGCAGGCCCTGGGGGCTGCATTTCTCTGTCACCTGCCAGGTTCTGCTGCTGCTGAGAGCTCTGTCTGAAGTGCTTTGCTTTGTCCTGGGCAATTCTAAGAAGTCTGGAATCAGGGTTATTAGTAGTGCCTTATGACTCCTTGCCAAGAAAAGGGTAATTGAAGTTAACCTTTAAACACTCTGGAAAATCACTGGTTTGGGTGAGAACTGTCTTGTATTGAAAGGGTTTTTGGAAATGCAGAGCTATGTTGAATGTCCTGCTGATGTTAAAGACAAAACTAGATATTTTTGCTGGCTTGGGTTATTCCTAAACTGAACCAATTTGAATTTACAAACAGTGACTGTTTAATCCTGGTATCTTAATTATTTTATGTTCCTGATGTGGGCTCTGCAAACTAACCTGCCTTGGTTCTCATACAAAACCAAGCTAAATAATCACACAAAGGGATGCTGTGTAAACAACCCAGGGAAGCAGAAAAGAAGGGCTTTCACTTGCAAAGATAGCAGCAGTCTTTCATTAATTTCAAAAATAGAACAGGCTCTGGAGAATTGCCTATAAATTGATATGATGTGGAAATGGAAATTGTCTGCCAGTGCCTAGAAAGTGGAGCATTGTTTCTCAGGAATTGTAATATGGACTGTGAGGAACTGGAGGAGCTGTTGGGTTCTGGGTTCTGCAGTCACAGGCTCAGGCTGAGCCCCTGCTCTGCCACCAGTGCAGTCATTCTGCTGGCAGGGACACCTGCCCACTGGGAAAGGAATCATAAAATCCTTGAACAGCTTGGGTTGGAAGGGACTTTAAAGCTCATCCCATTCCAACACCCTCCACTGTCCCAGCTTGCTCAGAGCCACATCCAGCCTGGCCTTGGACACTGCCAGGGATCCAGGGGCAGCCACAGCTGCTTGGGAAGGGAGATTTGGGTTTATTTTTCATTTGTTCTGCATGGCTTTAACTACACAAATGGAAATAAACCAGAATCTTACTCCATTATTTTTTTTCAGTTACTGTCAAGTAGGCTTGTCCTCAAGGAAAGAAATGAAAGCAAAGGCCATGTCATTGTACTTCTATTTTTATGTGCTACCCCTTCTGTGTTGCCTAAATCCCTGGATGACTTTCCCAACTGTACTTTCTCAGGTGTGCATGCTTAATTGCATACTTGTTTTAACTTGAATCATTCCTTTAAAATGCCTTCCTGTAGTTCTGACCACCAGGATTAATAACAGGAGCAAACCTCTACCCAAACAGGTCAGTGGGTGTGTGAATAGCCAGGCCCAATCCTGATCTCTGCTAAATGCTGCCTGACTGTATTGCTCAGTCTCCTGCTCTTTTTCTTTAAATATTCTTTCTCACACATGCTGTGCTGAGGACCAGTGCAGAATACTTAGTCACAGGTAGGTATGGCAAGAGCTGGCTGTGTTTGAAGAATAAGTAGTCAAGTGTGAAATTGTGCAGGTGAGGCAGGAATGTGAAGTGAGGGAGCTGCTCTCTTTAAATCAAAGGGCAGACTTGGGTTGACTGTAAGTGAAAAAGAAATGTCCAACAACAAAGCAAATTCTTGCCATGACTTTCTCTGTTGTTCTGTTGGGTGATTACCTCGAGAAGTGAGCCTGGCTGTGTGGAACCACAGCGCTGTGGCCAGGGCAGTGCTGTGGGAGGGAATCCTCTGATCAGCACTTGTTGGAGCCATGGTGCTGCTGAAGGAGGCAGAGGAAAGCATTCCTCCTGCCAGTGAGTGTGACACCTCAGTGCCTCCTGTGTTGGCAAAACAAAGACTTCTTGCTGACAAGAAGAGAAGCTCCTGTTTCTGTGCAATTCCCCTGGTGTTTTCCAGGCTCAGGGATGAGGGAGTAGAGTAGCACGGGCAGGTGAGGCTGTGGGTGAGCTGTGATGGATCTGTGCTGGGTCAGCACCCCCTTCCCATCCTGGGCTGATGCTCCATGGGCTTTAAGCACAGGGCTTGCTAAACAAAGTGTTAGTTTGGAGGAAGGGAAAGCAGTGTGCTGTACCTGGAGATATTCTGCTCTGATGTCCTCTGAGCTCATGTTCCGGGGCTCTCTTGGCAGTGTCACTTAGACAAAAAGAAAATAAATCACTTCAAGTGTTTTTCTTCTTCTTTCTCTTTTCTCAGCAACTGGAACTCTAAAGGCTTAGAAATGTATTAAATTAAGTCAAGCCTCTTGTTCCTGGAAAGCAAATGCCCTTCACATGCCTGCAAGGAGACAAACGACAGGCAGAACTCTGGAGATCTCAGTCAAGACTTTGCTTTTACATCAAACTGCTTAAAAATTTTAATTTCACTCTTCTTGGTTTATGTGTTAACATGCTTTTTTGTAGCACTTGCTTTTCAACACTGCAGTAGAGCTTAAAGAACTAGGATGTAATTGTGAGCAAGTAAGGAGTAGTTTAGGGCTGAATTTGAACATAAGCAGGTTTTTTTCTCCTCCTAGCTAAGAGGAGAAGAGCTAAAGAGCAGTAACAAAAAAGCACCTTCTTTTCTGGGATGTAAATGGTGTTGCTCCTGCTAACAAAGGGTATGGGACTTGGTGTAGTGAAGTCTGGGCTGGACAACTCCTCTCTCCATTTGAGGTGTTGGGTTGCTCAGGGAAGAGAGGGAATAAATTTTTGTTGTTACTGGCCACCTTCAACAGTCAGGTGAGGACATTAACGTGGCTGCAGTCAGTGAAGCCATGGGGAGCTTGATGCTCTTTCTGTTCTCCTAATAATGTGTCTTGCTTCCAGTTTGGATCAGTTTTGTCCCCGTAGGGAAGAGCAGTAGCCAAAGCAGGGTGATACAGGTCCTGTTAATTTGGGAGCCCATGCTGTTTATCAGTAGGGTCAGAAAGGGCAGGAGGGAGAGCTGCCTTCTCCTCCCCACTGGTGTGCTCCTGAATTTTCTTGTCGGCATTTCCTGTATTCCATTTTCACACCTGATGTGAAGACACAACCTTGCACCTGCAGACCTTCCTCCCACAGGCTTGTAACTGAGCCTCCAGGGCAGGACTGACCTGTGACAGGCAGGCTCTCCTCTTGCTGGAAGCCAAGCACCAATCCCAGGTTTATTTTTACACAGGTTATTATACAGCTGCTGAAGGATGACTTCTGATTACCAGTGATGAGAGGGTAATTGGGACCATCTGCCCCAGATGTGGTAAAAGGCCTCCCTAGCTGGCAGCACCTGATCCTCCTCAGCACCCTGTCCAGAACAAACACACCTTTCATCACTGCTTCAAGGCATCCACAAATCCATCTGTACTTTGGATATGATGTCATATCTCACTAGGCTGTGGCCTCAGGGCTAATAATTCCTAGTGGTGTAGGCTCCAAGTGATACCTGCAGGCTTTCAGGGTTGTCACTGCCTTGAAAGGAACAGAAGCTAACATCTTGTATCTCCCATTACCCACCAGAACTGTCTGAAATGCTCTGCCCTTGTTAAAATTACAGATGTGTCTCCTTGGAGATAATGACTCAAACTTTCTAAGCTATTCTTTCCATATTTTTTCTCCTTTATGGCTAATTGTTGCCTACTTCAACAAAGACAGAAAGGGATGTAATTTCAAAGATTTCTTGCTTTTAATCAAGAATGTTGCTTTTCTGTATTTAAAAAAACCCAAACACCAACCCCCCCCCCAAAAAAAAACCCACTGCAAGTTTTGAAAAGTGAACTTCACACCTATTTTAATGCTCTTTCTCTGTAAGATCTTTGTCAGTGTCATAAAACCCCTTTGTGTTTTCTGAACTTCATTTAAGCAGAGGGTTGCTTTGGTTCACATGAGCTGAGGAACAGTTTTGATCATCCAGTAAGCTATAGACCACCTGTGAAGAAAATAAAGCATGATTTAAGGCAAAAAGATTTGTTACCATGCCAATCTTGTTTTCCTTCCATGTGAGTGGAAAGGTCACAGTTGCTTTAGAAATGTGTGACTGAAAGAGACCACCTGAGTTGGAAAGTAATTTCTTGTTCTTGCCAATCCTCCTCCTGCACTGCAGACTATTGACTAATAAAAGTTTAGTCAAAAAAGTTTTGGGAAAGGCCTCAGTGGGAACAGATCATCAAAAGAGACAGTTTGCATTTCCAGCAGTCCCTCAAGTGTATGTTTAGTTCACTGAAAGAATGAGCCTGGTTAGGTTTGGCTTTGGTGTTCTTCTCCCCTCTTTCAGAGGAGTCTGAGATCTTTCCACCTGCTGGAAAGGAAGTTTCCCACCTAGAAGAGGCAGAAATCTTGCTGCTCTCTGTGTTTCCTCCCTCTCACTGAGTTCCCTGCATGTGCAGTGTGTGTTTCCTCCTGATCTGGGATGCACCATCACAACTTTACCAGTGTGGAAGTACCAAAACAGATGGATTGTGTAGCAGTTTGGTCATCTTGGTTCACCTTAAAAAGAAACCTGACCTCTGGGAAAATCCTTTTCTGTGGCATCTCTTAAAAGAAGCTCTTCCTTTGAGCTACTTGTGGCATTTGCATGTGTGCATCTCCTCAGAGCCTTGTGGGAATAGACTTTCAGTGCCTCTCTTATTTTACCTACTTCTAGTAATTGTTTTCTTTGTAAGTTTTGTTATTTTGGTTTTTTGAGCCAGTCTGTCAGCGAACCTAGGCTGGGATTCAGTGAGGCTGGACTCCTTTCTTGGTTTGACTGACTTCTCTCTATTCCTGTATCTCTGTGCATTTTATGTGAGGATCTCCTGCAAGTACAAGCTGGAACTGGGGCTGCAGTGTGAGAACAAAGACTGCTTTAGTATTTTCCTTGGGACTTTCATAAAATAAAATACATAAAGCATCTCCATTAAAATGTCTGGACTGATGAAGGGAAGGGGGAAAAAGCGCCTTTTCCTCCAGCCGTGGCTTGATTAATGGATTTATTGTCTGTACAGATTTTGTCAGGAAGCCATATGGCTTGAGGAAAACAAAGAGGAAGTGGCTGATGTTGGGAATCTGATTTAATAGGGGTCCCTAGGGACAGAATGTGGCTCTTATCCTCCCTCCTTCCCACTCCGTTTGCAGAGTGGTCTGAGAAGAGCCTGAGGGCATCAGAGGAGATGTGGATAATGCGGCTCTGTTGGGGTGGAGGTGCTGGATCAGCATCACAGCCACTCCATTCTCAGCCTCACAATCCACTGTTCCTTGGCTTGTGTGTAATGTGCCCTGGCATAATTAACAGACAGAGGTAATTGAAACGTTTACTACTGGTGCGTTGGCAGCTGATCCATTTGCAGCAGATGAAGACAGCTTTTAGCATCTGAAAGCTAAGTTTTCGTAGTTTAGGGTGAGATGATTATTTCCCTCTTCTCTATCTCTCCTTCCCCCAGCAAAATTCAAGCTGTCTGTGCCTCTGGATTAATGAATTCACCATCTGTATCCTAGAACCAGATTGATTTTCCTAATCTGACATGTGTAAATGGGCATTGGGAAGTACCTGGGGCTCAAGCACTGGTGATTTAACCTGATGTGGGGGCTTAGATGAATGTTCTGCATTTTCTAGGACTGTTTGACCCTACTTAGGACTGTGTGGTGAATAAACCTGAGTAGAGAACTTAAGGCAATGGTCTGTAATGGAACTCCAAGCAAATACATTAAGGAGATTTAACAAACATATCTTCCTTCTGTTAAATTATAGCTTCTCAGCTGAGAGGCATAAACTCACCAAAAACTGTTCTGTTCATTTCAGAGCTAAAATAAAAGGCTCATGTGAACTGTTAGTAAATGTGGGCAGCACAAAATATCACAAAAACATATTCTGGCAACCCAGGAATTTAATTAATACTGGTCTGTGAATGAAAGCTGCGTATTCAGTCAGTTGTGGTGAAAATAGTTCTGTATGTGCCTGAGACCTTTGGAGCTCCTGAGTGTCCTGTTGTGGAGTTCTGGGCTCTAATGAGAGAAGCAATTAGTCCTGTAGGGCTTTGATGCATCGTGTGCATGGTCTAGTATTTTATAGACCTCCCTTCTTTCCAGATCTTTGAGAGGTTTTTGTTGTTTTCTGTACTCTTACGATGTTCTTATGCTGGGGTTGGTACTTATTACATCTTTCCATCGCACAGATATTAGGAGACAAACATTTTGTCTGAACAAAATTCAGTGTCTTAAAACAGCAGCAGAGGAGATGCTGAAATACCAGTGGAAAGTTTTTCTGATTTTTTTTTCCATGCTGCACTCTCTAAAGTTCCCATGTAGAGTTGCACATAATAGATATGTTCCTTTAAAATATTATTGAGGAAATCTTTGGTCGTGAAGGCTTAAAAATAACAGCATTTCACGTGTTCTCCTTGGCTGTGCCATATTATTAGGCAGTGTCTGTCAGTGTGTCACAATGGTGCTGTTAAACATGGTTGTAGTAAGCATCCCTTGCAAGCTGATTATTGGTCTTAATCAGCAGTTTGGGATTTGTTACCTTTTGCCCACTTTGTTTGGCTCTTTGTGCATGCACTGCTCGTGATTCACTGCTGAGAGGGAGTCAGGGTGGGCAGCTCCAGAGCACTTGGAGGGTTATGCATCTGGAACAGCTCCAGTCTGAGGATTATTTTCCTTAAAAAGAAAATTGGGAAAGAAGATTATTTCACAATCTCCTGTATTTACAATTTACCAGTGGTAGATGCTCGTGACTACCTAATACAGTGCTTAGGATTTGGGTTTTTTTCCCTAATGTTCTGGAAACCTGTTGAAATGTTGTTTACCACACTTAGTTATTTATAGCAGGAACATGTCACACGAAGCAGCAAATTAAGAGCAGTATTCCACATTTCTTTTGAACTAACTTTTCAAAAGTAAAATACTGCTTGTGTGTACCAGGCTGTTGTAGATCTATAGGTGCCAGATGAACACTGTGTTTTTCCAAAACATTAAAGAAAGGAGGGGGAATAGAATTTAATCCTCAAGAAAGTTGTTCTACTAATGTGTAATAATATTTCTGTTTTTTCCTTCTAGGAGCTGCCCTCGTCAGTAGAGTGGACACTGATGCCTGGAGTAGCAGATTGTGCATAAGCAGACACCTCTGTCTTCATCTGCAGGTAAGAAGTTGGCACCAAAACCTCCAAGGAAGAGTTTCCTTTCTCCCTTCTGAAAGTACTTGCACATAAAGCATTCAAAAAACTCTAAAGCCTAAAGAATCACAGAATGGCCTGGGCTGGAGGGGACTTTAAAGATCATTTCCTTCCCTCCCTCTGCCACAGGCAGGACACCTCCCACTGTCCCAGGCTGCTCAGAGCCCCATCCAGCCTGGCCCTGAGCACCTCCAGGGATCCAGGGGCAGCTTCACAAGTTCATCACTCCCCTTTTCTTCCTGAGAGGAGAAGTCTGAGCCAGATCCCAGTTCCCCTGCTCTGTGCAACGTTTAAACAGTTGTGTTCTGGGCAGAGCTGGCCTGGCACTGCCCACAGGGAACCAGTCACTGGGGAGTGTGGAATGGAGCCTTTTGACCATGGCTGCTCGGCTTGCCAGGCAATCCTGGGCAGCAGATCTTCACCTGAGAAAGAATTTCAGTAAAGAAATTCTTGTCAAGCATTGGAATGGGCTGCCCAGGGAGGAGGAGTCACCATCTTTGGAGGTGTTCAAGGAACAGCTGGTGCTTGTTCTCTGGTTGAGGTGACAAGGTGGTGTTTGGTCAAAGGTTGGACTCTGTGATACTGGAAGTCTTTTCCAACCTTAATGATTCTGTGATTCACTGTAAGGAGTTGTCCCCAGCTTGGCCACTTGGACATTGCCAAAAATTAAAAAAAAAAAGTTGTCAGGAAAAGTAAACAGTAGCAGGTAGTATTTTTCCTGACAACATGATGCATCCTTAATACAGGAAAAATATCTGAACATAGACTGAAATATATACTACCAGATTATACATTGGTTTATTTTTCATATTGGTTTGATTTTTTGAGTCCCCTGTTTTATGATGTAGATGAGGTTGGTGGAGCAAATGAGAAAAACTTAGAATGCAGCTTCCTCTCTGGCTTGTCACCTTTTACAGGCCTTGTTTAAAGCTGATTTGCCTTTTGTGCACACATCAGCTTTTCAGTGATAGACTTCCATACCAGTCACAACACCTTTTTCATTTCTCTGTGTATATTGCCATTCAACAGCTCCTTCTATTGCAAATGCAGCATTTATAGCAGCATTCTGTTGATAACTGAGGCAGCTGAGGGACCAGCAGAGCTAAATAAGTTAAAATGCTTTATTTCATTTGCCACAGTGACAGCTTGTCTCATGTTCTGTGTATTGGAGGTACAGACAAGGATAAAGGTACAACAGCTTTATCTTACTACAGGATAAGCTGAAGCAGAACAGCATTGGATGGATACTTTCATTATCCTTAATACAGTGTAGAACTAGTAGAAATATCAGTGCAGATATAGAAAATGCACTCTGTGTGGTGAAGAGGAGCTTTCCTGGAGGGTGGTGCATGTGTGTGGATGCATCTGTCCATATGTACAGCACCCACTGACTCTGACTCCAGACCTGTCTTCAGTTGCCTCATGTTTGAGAGGTGTTTTGGGTTATTTATTAAAGCACTTTAAACTCCCTGTTCTGGGCACATTAAGTGTCTCTTCAATGCACATCAGTGGATTGTTTGTAAAGCAAACATTTCCAGAGTGTTAATTGCTGCCTTGGACCAACAACATCTCCTTGCTAAAGGGGTGTGATGGTTTGTGGGGTGGTAGCAGCCATGGGGACAGTCTGGGGACAGTCCTGCTGGCTAAAGCAGCACACAGGATTTACACAGGCACTGGGCTCTGATGTTTCCCTGGTGACATTTAGCCAGAGCACATATACATATGTGTGTGTTAACCTGGAACTCCAGGAAGCTTGCAATGTAGTAATGTTGAGCCAGGTTTTCTTCTGCCAAGTTAAAATATTTAAGAATTCGTTGTTGACTCTATTTTGAATAAATTCCTTTCAGTGGATAGAGTTTGTGGCCAGCTGCCAGGTGACTGCAGTGTCACTCCTTTCTTTGTCACTTTGAAACAAGTCATGTGAGTTACTGTCTCTGAATGATTTTATTGTAGGAGAGCAGAAGGTATTTGCCTGCTGGAAATTCACCAGGATGGTGCCTGCCCATCCTCACACAGGGAGAGTTACTTATTTACCTTTGCTTGTTTTGAATAAACCAATTTGGTTTTTTGCCTTAAGCATCACTAATGTAATTTGTTGTTGTTACGTGACTTTATTTTGCTGTCTGTTCTGGGGCACAAGACAGGGTCAGCTTGTAGTATGTGTTTTATTAAAACATAGTTTTTGCCCAGCTGAAATCATGGAGTAATAATAGATTTTTGTACTTAAAAAAAAAAAAAATCGATCCCCTTTTATTCAGTACTAATCAATAAATAAAATAATGAAGAAAAGAAACAGAACTTATTCACTGGCAGCACAAATAGACATTAAATCAGAGGAGTAACTTTGGGAAATGTTTTTCTTTCACTACTTAAACTTCAAATATGAGAAGCAGGCAAAAGTAGACAACTTTTTCTTTGAAGTTCAGAGTAGGTCTGATGACACTTTAAATTGAATTAACTCACACAAACTCTTAAATACAATTGACAAAAACATTGTTTTGAGAGTCACTTCAGAAGCTTTCACTCGCAGAATGCTACCTCATGTTTTTCTGCATAGTGATACTGCATTTTCTGGGATGTTTGATAAGCATCAAAACCAGACTTTGTTGGTGTGTGAGCACTGAGACCTAATTTGTATCCTCCAGCTGTTTTGTGGCCTGTGTTTGTCATGGTTTAGATGTGTTTGACCTCCCTGAGCTGGGCTGGAAAACCTGTGTGCTCCGTTCCAGAACCATGGGAGCAGAGTTCCTTTTTCATCTGCGTGCCCCAGGTCATGAATCAGAAAATGCTCCATCCATTGGGCTCATGGTTTTCTGCCCTTTGCCTTGGACTGGAGTCTGCTGAAGGCATGAACAGGTGGGAGCAGTTCCTGGGTGCTCTCAGAGAGGATCTCTGGCTCAGGGAGAGTTTGGCTCTGACATTTGAGGTGAGCAATAATCTCAGGGGCCAAGTGCTGCCTCTCAGGTTCCCAGTCCTTCTCCTGCCTGTCTCAGCTCTGCTGGGTGCACACCTTGCTCCTGCTGCACTGAGTCACTGCAGGAAGAAAACAAGATTCCTTTGACAGTGGTATCACTGGGATCCTTGAGTTTTGCTGCATTCTTTGCATTACAAGAGATACTTTTCATCTCTTGTCTCTCTTCCCCACTCCAGAGCTGCACACTGCACAAAGTGCCTCTTGTTTCCTTGCTGCCTGTGCTGCACTTGTTCAGACTGCTGGGGTAGCAGAGCTGAAATTGAAGATTCCATGGCATCTGTATCCATTTCTTTCCTTTTTCTCACTTGGTCACATTTTTATTACATGTAGCATCTTGCTCTCTCATTCAAGGCTTCTTTTCCTTCACTTTATTGTCCTGTGTAAATCTGTCCTTACATAAAACTTGGATCTTCTATCCACATCTGAATGGTTTCTTTGCATTTGGGGCAGCAGTACTTCAAGTATGGAAATGCATTTCAAGTTGAACACTTAGAATGTATTTCTGAGAAAATACAGTGGTCTGATAGTTGGGGAAGAAAATTCTGCCAGTGATTTTTCAGAGCTGGGATTCATCTTGTGCTTGCCAGCTGAGGGCAAACTGAAAATGGAATGTAAGTGGAGACAGGATGTCTGGAAAGAACAGAGATATTGATAATAAGTGGCAGGGGGGGTGGTGTGTGGAAATGCCACTTACATGAAGAGACAATAGTCCCTGGCTTTTCTGCTGCAAAAATACTTCATTCTTGAGATGTGGGTTGCTGCATCCAAGCCCTGGGTGTTGCAGGCAAACCATTTCCTACTTTTTTTTTTTTTCATCAATTTATCAAGCTCTGGCAAGGTTTGCATCCTCTCACTTGCTGTAGAGCAGTGGAAAAAAGGGATCATGCAATTCCTGTGGACTCTAAAGCTAAAATGACTTTGTTTGGATTTCATCAATTTATCAATCACTAGGGAATTCTGCAATATTCTAATCTTTGTAGCAGCAAAATGTGGAAGACTTCACCTCATGGGTGTTTAATGATTAACTGTTCACTGTCATTAAGTGATCCAGTCCTATAAATAGAGAATAGGAGAAGCAAAGAAGTTCTTTTGTGCCTGGGGAAATACGGAAGTAAGCACAGCCAAGTGTAAATTTTAGAAAGTGATGGGATCCCCCCACTCATTTATCTTGCTTAACTGTTTAAGGACTCCTCATAGTAATAAGTTTTGTTCTGTCTTGGAGACTTTTTTAGGTTGTCAGGAGAACAACTTGAAATTTCTTAGGTAATGTTTAATGAATAATGTAGCTGCTCACTGAATAAAGCCTTGAGATTACAATTTTTGGAACAGTTATGTTGATCAAGTTGGAAGTGCCTCACCTTGTTTCTGTTTGAGAAATTGCATTTCATTACAGTGAGATTTTAGTAGTCGTGTTTACGCCATGTGCTTAACTGACTTTTAGAACTCCTGTTAATTCAAATTTAAATAGATTTCAGTTGCAGGACGTATTTTATTTCCTGCATCCTTCAGTGCAAATTTGGAAGGGGAGAAATGGGCTCATTTGTATACAAGGTTCACCACAATACAGAAGAAGAAGGTGGTGTTTTGGTCCATATTTTGAAATGTGGGAAGTGTAATAAGTTTTTTGTATTTTTTTTTTTTTCCCCCTGAAATTTGCCCCCAGCTCACATTTGAGGTGCAGGGAACACCTCTCTGACAGCTGAGGCTCGGGGTGGCTGTAGTCAAATGACAAAGCAAATGCTGCACGTGGGCTTGACTGAAGTGAAAAGAAGAGATTCAGCCCTACAAAACCAAGAGTTAATGCAGGTCTTGCCAGAAGGAAGCAGATGAGCTCAGTGCCTCATTAGTGTAAATACTGGCAATTACACACCAATGTCCTCAGTGCCTCAGCTGGCTGTGAGTGTTGTGGGAGAGGGGAAAAGGTGAAGGGGTGGGGCTGTGCCTGCCTTGGAACCAGTCTGGAGAATGACCTGTTCTGTCTCTTTGAAGCCAGGGCATCTCCAGCTCCAAGGCAACTTTGAAGTGAAGTGTGTGCATTGCAGCTTTAGTGTAAATATTTCTCCTGCCATGAACCAGCTTCTTTCCCTGCTCTCTGTTTTCCTTCACTCCCACACACTACTTAGACCATATTGGAGATGTATAGATGTGACTTCCACCTAATGCTGCTGTTTATTAATAAAGTGCTGTGTAATAAAGCTGTTTTCTCAAATGCACTATATATTTGCTACTAATGAGGAACAAATACTTACCCAGCTTTGGAAGGCATTACAGTGCAGTAAATGCCTGCCTGTTGACTGAGATGATGAATCAGGAGATGTTTATTTAATGCACATGTCTTTTTTTGAGCTGCTTGTCACAGCATTTACATGCAGTGCAGGCTCCTTGGCTAACGTATCTGGAAAAGGATATTCCTCTGCCACAGAATAAATCCATCCCAGCTGCTGTCTGAGCCTCTGCTGTGCTGCCACCAGCTACCCTGCTGGAGCCAGCCCAGAGCAGGGACAGCAAGGGGCTCAGAGGGATGGAGCAGCTCTGCTGGCAGGAAAGGCTGAGGGAATTGGGATTGTTCAGCCTGGAGAAGGGAAGGCTTTGGGGTGACCTCACTGTGGCCTTGCAGAGCCTGAAGGGAGCCCACAGGGAAGATGGAGAGAGACTCTTGGCAAGGGCCTGGAGTGACAGGACAGGGGCAGTGGCTTCACACTGCCAGAGAGCAGGGTTAGGGTGGGTATGAGGAAGGAATTGTTCCCTGGGAGGGTGGGCAGCCCTGGCACAGGGTGCCCAGAGAGGCTGTGGCTGCCCCTGGATCCCTGGCAGTGCCCAAGGCCAGGCTGGATGGGGCTCTGAGCACCTGGGACAGTGGGAGGTGTCCCTGCCATGGCAGGGGTGGCACTGGATGGGCTTTAAGGTCCCTTCCAACCCAAACTGTTGTGCAGTTCTGTGATCCAGCCCTTCCTAGAATGGTGGTGGCCAGTGAGGCTTTCTAGGATGAATCCTCTGAATCCTGCCCCTCTAGGATTGTGATGTCTCATATTGACAATTTTGTTTGTTGGTAGCTAAACTACAGAATGAGGAAAAGGAGTCCTTCATGTAAAATGAAGGTGATACTTCAGTCCTAATCCTGAAACAGAGTCAGGGTTGGGATTAAGTGAGTAAGCCTGCTTGAATTGAGTTCACACTTGTATCACAGTAAATCCTGTCTCAAGAGCTCAAAGTGCTGCATCAGATATTGTTTTGATTTGCTGGTACATATCCTAAATATAATGCTCTTAAGTTTTAAATTTTTAAATTTCTTTTTTAGAAACTCTCTGACTGAAATCTGGTAGAAGCAAGGATCCTTGAAACTCTGACTTGAGTGCTGTCAGCATTTCCAAACACCTTTGGGTTTTTGTAGCACAAATCCATGTGGAGTTCAGATGCTTTTTCTATCCAGTCTTAGGGAAAGGAGAGTATTATTTTCAGAGTTGCTGTTCTGTTGAATTAATTCAAGTGCAAGAGTGTGAAACTTACTGTTAAAAATGCAAGGTTATGCTCTCAGCAGTGACCAAATACAAAGAACTGCAGTAAACCCATCTGTTTCCTTGGCTCACCTGCTGGTTTCTTTCCTTTCAAACATTTGGTGGGGATTTGGAGATGTTTTGTAGCTCCAAACCTCAGATACAGAGTGTTACAGACTGTGATAGGAGCACTGTCACTCCAGCCACTGATCTGTGTTCGTGGTACCTGCTTGGGACTCACTTTTCTATGAAGGCCATGAGCATTTCAGGCACAGACTGTGATTGTGAAGGTTTGTATCTATGTATTTGTATTATCTCAAGTTGGATGAATATTTTGTGCTGCAGTTAAATAATTTTTAAGTGGTGTCTGTGGTTTCTTCAGATTGTCACGTGTGATTTAGATTAAAACTGTGCAGGAAGATGTCCTAAAGGCCTAACATACTTGCTGAAGTCGGAGATCAGTCTCAGAATTAAGATACTGAGGACAAAAATACAATTTTCAAGGTGGAAGAGTTATTTCAGGTAATAACTCAGCAGTTGCCATTAACAAAGTGCATCTTTACAAGAGCTGACAAGAAGTGTGGATGAATGCTTTGCCTCCTCCTATCACTCCTCCACCCCCAAAAGAAAACAAGTTAATTCTCTCTAGCTAATTCTCACCAATACAAAGAGAAGAGATAATTTGTTTTTTCTGTGCTGTAAAGATTGCAGCTCAAGGAGAGATTGTAGCTCAGGGAGAGGTCGGGAATGTTGTGTAATTAGGCAAAATACCAGTTGTAGCATTCTGTGCTTCAGAACAATGTTTCTTTCCCTCGTTTTTTCCCACCAAATTGTTAGCTGTATTGCAGCAGGAGAAATTGCAGTGCAAGCAGCAGTTCCTGGATTGAAGTCAACTGCTAATTTGTCTGGGAAACTGTGACTTGGGGAATTTTGGGTTATCCAGAGGCACAATTTCGTGCAGCCAAGGTTGCCAGAAACAACTGCCTGCACTTGAGTGCTGGTACAAACCCCTGTGTTGGTGCTGTGCTGGCTCTCACAGGTGAGGGGGGTGTGTTGTGTGTGTTTGGGTGTCACCTGTGCCATTGGGATTTTGGCCTGATTGGCACACAGATGTCTGACCATCCTTTGGCCACTCTCATGGAAGAAAATTCCTTGGTCTTAAACTCTCAAGCTCGTTCTCAACACTGTCATTTTCGCAGTTGTGGGACCTCTGGTTTATTTGTTTCAAGCAGTGCTTATTATCTCAGAGCATTCTGGAATAGCAAAAGAAAAACCTCCACAAGGGTTAGTCCCACAAAAAAACATCAGATGCTGCCTCTGTGTAAACACTCTTCTTTTCAGAGAAAGTCATAGGCTGATTTCAAACCCCCAGCCTGTTCCTTTCTGATAAAAGTTTTGCCTGCAGAAGACTTTCACTTGACATTTTTGACTTGAACCTGCCATTAAATATTTTTTCCCATTTACCCATGGGAGGCTGCATGTCTTGTAGGACATTTCTTCTTCATCAGTTTAAGGGAGGAGGTTTTCTGGTAAACACTAGGGAGCTAATTTCCATAGCCAAATCTGTATTTGCAGTTACTTTCATCTGGAAAATGTTACTTGGCTCCATACCAGGAATCTTCTGATGGGGAAGACCTTCCAAATGCATCCCTGTTCCTGCTCTTCTGGATGGTTTATCAGCTCTTGCTGGGTGGCTGCACTGGCTTCTTTGTGCTCGTTTGTTTGGTGTTTTCCAATCAAGCCTTACTAGCACTGACTAATTATTGTTATTAATGGCTTCCAGTGTGGGTGGGACAAGCTGCCTGTTTGCCCAGGGCCCTACCTGGTGTCATAACAGGGAACAACAAGGACCCCAACCTGGCCACAGTGCACGGGAAATGAAAAATAAAGGGTAAATGCCAAACTCCAAATGGTATTTGGCTATTGCTAATTGCAAATGAAAGCACTCTGACTTTTAAGTATCCTAAACAATGTGCTGGTGACTTGCTGGGGCTACAGAAAGCCACTGAACTGGTTGGTCAGAATTGTGCTGCAGCAGGATTTTAGCCCTCATTTGAGGTGCATGATGCTTTCAGGCAGTGTGAACCACCTAAAAATTAGAAATTAGGTGAAATCAGCGTCTTGATTTTAGTTTTTGGGTTTCCTCATGACTTAATGCTTGTGGCAAGATGTTTGGCAAACCTCTGCTTGGAATATTGTTTTTTCTTAAATTCTAGAAAAGTCCTTTGCACTTAGTCTGATCTGCTTGTCTTTTGTAAAGCTTCAGCCTTTTCTATATTTTGTAAACAAATTATGGAGAGGTAGCTAAATAGTCTATATATACATTTGTGTGTGTATGTATGTATGTACATATACATGTGTGCTGGATTTTCTTTACACTTAAAAACAGAACAAATTTCTGAAAGAGTAATCATCATCAGCCAATTAGGATAAAAGGGGAATTTAGGGAGAATGCTTAATGCATGGTAAACAAGGTAATTGAGGAGGCTTCAGGCAAGGTAATGGAGAAGTGGGGGAAGGAAGCAGCTGTGGAATGCCAGGTTTGCAGTGCTTGGTTCCAAGCAGAGCCATGTGTGGCTGTGGAGCTGGTGGCTGACAAACTGGGGAAAAGCTGTGATCACAGGCATGCTGTGGCTTGTGAGCCTCTCAGTAAATTAGTTTTGCATTCCTTTTCCCAGTCATTGCTGAAATGAGTTATGCATAAGGTGAACTGGTTTTGAACTTTGGGATTGAGAAACCTCAAGTGAGATTTTTTTTTTCCCCCAACCTTCCCATTGGCTTCAGAAAGAAATTTGCACAGTATTAGAGAGAAGGATTATTTTGCCTCCTCTAACAAAAAGCACAATGTGCATTCTGGACACAGATTTCAGGTAGAAAAATGTATTTGGGGTTGTCAGATGACCCTCAGTGGGGAGGAGATTCAGCTGTTACTGGTATGAAGGTTAAGTAACATTAAATAAAGAACTGAATACCTGTGAAGGAAAAGCAAAGGCTAATAAAAAGGTGCTACAGAGTTCTGTTTGGGAAGCAGGGATAAGAATGTGGCCAGAAGATTTTCTGGTTTTCAGACCTCTCTGTGAACTTCTACTGCACAATCCTAGAAACCAAACCAATCCTAGATTTATTTTTTGTTAAACTTACTACAGATGAGCTTTGCTTAGAAACTGTAATGAGACAGAGTGATTTCAGCACCGAGATCTTACATTTCTGATGTGTAAGTTCTTAGAGGCAGGTCCCCAGAGGAATCCTGAGAGCACTTCTGGGGCACAGGGAATCACAGAATCCATGGAGGAAAAGACCTCAAGGTCATTGAGTCCAACCTGAGACTGATCCCCACCTTGTCAACCAAAGCAGAGCACTGAGTGCCACATCAGTTGTTCCCTGAATGCCTCCAGGGCTGGGGACTCCACCTGGGAGCCCTTTTATTAATGCACTCCTTTAATTCAGCCCTGCCTTTTGGGCTGAGGGATGCACAGACTGCAAATGCTTTATCTTATTTAGTCTGTTAAAACTATTTGTCCTGTAGGAAATAAATGGGAATGTTTCCCCTGAGCTTGAACAGTTTCAAAGGCACTTTGTTCAGATCATTTGCAGCTTTGGTGAATGCTTTCTTCAAACTTGGAAGTGTCAGCAAATATTTCCGTATTATATGATGCCTCTCTTTAGTCTTTTCTTTTTTTAAAGATGGACTTTAGGAAAACAAATGACCAAACCTGATCTGCAGTGAGCACAAGACTGTACATTGTGTGCTGACTGGGGGGAAAAATGCATTTGCTGGCTTGCTAAATTGAGATAATACTTTGGCTGTTGACAGACAGAAAAACAATTAGAGCTGTCGGATGCTTTGCTGACGTGTGCATTGTCACATGGAGAGATGGCTTGGTTGGTGCCAGGAAATCTGAACTGTTCAACCCTCGGCAAGTTATTAAGTTAATTAATAAAGTTCCTTACAGCTGGGCTTGGAATGTGAGGTCTGTTTATTTGTGAAGACAACTGGTCCAAGAATAAATAGCAGAGGTCACTGATGGGGCCTGTGAGGTGTTTTCTCAGTCACTGCTGTGTTACAGGCTGGTAAAAGATTTTCTTCTGCTTAGTTTATTGGTACATTAAAATGGTGTTAACCTGACTGAAGTGTTTCTGTGTTTGTACATGGTTAATGTTTGTGCAGATAGAATTTTTCTTTGAATTACCAAGCTTTAGGTGGGAAAATATTTATCAAAACCTCTTTGAGTTTTCAGGTGCTTGTTCATATCTCAAAAGACAATTTCTACATACATTGATATTCTTAAAATTAATCACTTTTCTATTGAGTGTGCAAGTCTATTTGAGATCTGGTTTTATTTACAAATTGTTCATCTGCTTCTGTCCAGGTGGGTTTGGGCAGGGATTTTGGGGGTGTGTGCTGGCCTGGCTTTCCTGCTTTCCCTGTCAGTGTGGTGGGAGCCCCGTGGCTCTGACAGGCTCTGAGGCTGTTGCTGCCCCACCTGCCAGGTGAGGATCTTCCAGGTATCCTCTCATCCTGTGTCAGTGTTTGTCAGCTGCTGGATGGACGGTGTGGTTGTGGAAGGGAAGTCACTTTTCCCCTCTGGCTTGGGGGCTGCACTGGTGCAACTTTAAATGCAGGAAGAGATGCTCACTCCCCCAGGAGAAAGCAGCTCTGGTTAGACTGTAAATGTGAACAGCACTCAGGGTTTGTGTGGTGTTCTCTGCACCATTTCTGTGCAGTTCTGTTCAACCCCTCAGCATCATCAGATCCCATGGTTCTTGTGTAACCCTACCCTGCCTGTCTTTACTGATGTCCCCTAAATAGTTTTCAGATTTCTTCTACTCCATCCCTGTGTTATCCATTTTCCTGGTATTTAATTCTTCAAAAATGTTATCTGTAGTTTTATCACTTTATCCATATGGGATCACCTGAGTACATGAGCTTCTTTTATTGTATTACCACAGTTTATTTTCCCTCGATCTGCTTAAGTAGCCCAACTGTCCCATTAGGTTTTCTTTATTTGATTCTGGGTTTTTGCTGTTGGTTGGTTTGTAGGTGAGTTTTGGATGTTTTCTTTCTTGTTAGTTTCTGGGGGTTTTTAAGACTTAATCATCATTATTGGTTTAGTTTTTGTTTCATTTTTGAGGGAAGATGTCTTTTGAAGACAACAGTTTTTGGTGGGTTTACTTAAAAATTTTTTTGTTTAGTATCATTGCAATGCCTATGGAAGAACGTAGGAAAAGACATCAGACAGTGTCTGTTTCCTCACAGAACCAGCACAGGGCTGGCAGGGGTTAAACCTTTAAACCTCTTGTTTTAGAGGGCAGAGCCACTCTGCCCTAAAATGTGCTGGTGTTTGGTTCCTGTTGTCCTTTTTAAAGAAAGGAGGCTCTGTTGGCTCTCCTACCTGATAGATGTCAAGGTGAAATTGTCAACTTTTCAAATTGGTGATTCCTTGCTCTTAACACCAGAATTTTTCTCTGTTCCAGCTGCTGTGGGAAGTCAGCTGCGTTGTCTCTGCTGCAGTTGCCAGAATGACTTGAGTGATTTGCATTCATGGCTCTTGGATGATCTGGTGAACCATGGAGCTCAAAGTATGGGTGGATGGAGTGCAGAGAATTGTGTGTGGGGTCACCGAAGTCACAACATGCCAGGAAGTTGTCATAGCCCTTGCTCAGGCTATTGGTGAGTACTGCCAGGTGGGAAGAGGGTGAAGCTTTTTTTGTGAAGCTGAACCCAGGGGAGGTGGGGGAGCACTGGGTGCCAGCAGAGCAGAAAATGCAACGCACAGTGGGAAAATCTTGCAGTGTAAACTTGTAGCCTTGGATTTTTCACCTGCCAGAGAGAGACTGAAAAGACAGAAAAGAAATATTTTGAAATCTATAAACGTTCCTTCAGTAAAACTTTGTTCTGTAAGTATAATTATTATACTGCCTTTGGTTGTTGTAAATACAGCCTGGACTGAGGAAGGTGCTAAATGGTCAATATTCTGTGTACCAAAGGAAATATAAAAGCAGTGGAATATAATTGGTTGGCTTTCCCATCCTAACGATGTTCACTGAAATTATACTCATTGTAGGGATCTTTGGCTTATTGGGAGCAGGACAGATCAGTGAAATAGATCCTTTAGGGTCTCCTCTTACTCCTGCATGCCACGTAACTCACTGCTCATGAAAGGGTAACTTGGAAGTCTCTACACTGTTAGCTCTTTGTTCAACAGTTTAGAAGAAAAAAAATAAAATCTTTCAGGCTCCACCACAGGAAAGTCTTGTCAGATCTTTCTCAGTGATTAAGGGCATCCTGAATAAGCCTCAACCTCATCCCTTCAGTATTTCCTATGCTGATGCTTAATCTTTGTTAAAACATTACAATTGGCTTTGCATACTATTTAAATGTAGGCATTAAAACCTATGTTTTACCTAAAATTAATAGTTTAAAGGTGAGCTTCTGCATTTTGCAGTATGCCAACAGTTTTGCAAGATTGTATTAGCAGTCTGACTCAATTTGAAAATAATAATTTCCTAGTAAAAAACAAGTCAGGCCTATGAATGTCAACAAGGTATTCTCCCTGTAAGCACAAAGTCAATTTCTCTGAAATGGCAATGTTGATTTATTTAAATGCTAAACTTCTAAACATCATTTCCATCTACTTTCATCTGATGGAGTGGAAGATGAGCAATTTTTTATTTTGTAGTTTAAGAGGATTGGACAAAGTGCTATCATGTGCTTGTCTACATGGATCAAAGACCTTTTAAAGCTTCATTTAAAAATTGTAGAAAGTAATTTTGTCTCTCAAATCTTGTAGTTCATGTTAAACTGTTAAATGTTTCTGTATTGGTTTAGTTGCAGCTTTTTTTAAACAGTAATTGGTTCATCAATTGCTTCTATGTCTCATTTTCTGCCTGCAGGTTTTTTGAGAAACAATTCTGCTAGCATGATAATTTTCTGGTCATGATTAAGTGATACATGTTTAGAAATAATGAAGTGATTGTGGTACTTTTGTTCTTCACTTTGCTTTCAATATCTCCTTCATTCTGTTTCCTTTGCCTTCTCCCACAGAAATGTCAGACTCCCAGTTCTAGACAGTAATTTAATGTTCTCCTGTGTAATTTCTCCCTGGGTTTTTTTCTGTATCCTCAGTTATTGGCCTGAACTCTAAAGACTCCCTCAGCCTTGGAAACACACACGTGTTTTGTCAGCTCTGCAGATTTCCTTTTCAGTAACACGTCACCAGTTTGTCTGGGACAGGCCACTCTGCCTCCATGCTGAGAGAAATTTCAGCTGCAGCCAGAGCCAAATCGAGATAATCCATTGCAAATTCCTTCCCAAGGCAAATCCCCTCTCCAGAGAAGCCCTAGAAGAATTCCCCTGTCCCTGGGGCAGCCAGGGCAGCATCAAGGTGTAAATGGCACCTGTGTGTCTGTGGCAGTACCAAGGTGTAAATGGCACCTGTGTGTGTTTGGCAGTACCAAGGTGTAAATGGCACCTGTGTGTCTGTGGCAGTATCAAGGTGTAAATGGCACCTGTGTGTCTGTGGCAGTACCAAGGTGTAAATGGCACCTGTGTGTCTTTGGCAGTCCCGAGGTGTAAATGGCACCTGTGTGTCTGTGGCAGTACCAAGGTGTAAATGGCACCTGTGTGTCTGTGGCAGTACTGAGGTGTAAATGGCACCTGTGTGTCTGTGGCAGTACTGAGGTGTAAATGGCAGTACCAAGGTGTAAATGGCACCTGTGTGTCTTTGGCAGTATCAAGGTGTAAATGGCACCTGTGTGTCTGTGGCAGTACCAAGGTGTAACTGGCACCTGTGTGTCTGTGGCAGGTGGGGCTCTCCCAGC
Source organism: Drymodes brunneopygia (assembly GCA_013400955.1). Classification (NCBI taxonomy): domain Eukaryota; kingdom Metazoa; phylum Chordata; class Aves; order Passeriformes; family Petroicidae; genus Drymodes; species Drymodes brunneopygia. The sequence goes on along the minus strand of VZTZ01028203.1, from coordinate 33,364 downwards.
CCTCCTGCCCTGCCAGGCCGTTCTCAGCACAGACCCAGCTGCTGCCCCTGTGCTTTGGCTGCAGGTCCCAGTTCGCCAGGAGCAATTGTCACACGGCTTGGAATGGGGATCTGTGAAAATGGATCCCTCCAGCTCCCACCTGACGTTCAGTGGTGGAAAGAAGCCAGTCTTGGCTTTTCCCTCACTTGGCTCTGATGGGATTTTCCACTTTGCAGTCTGGCTCCTTCAGCAGTCACATAACTTGGCTGCACTCTGGATTGTTTTGTCTGTCTGTAAGGTTTGTGAGATGCTCCTTTTGTTTTATTGTGCCTTACAGTTTATTACTGGGTCCTTGACTTAAAGCATACAACACACACAGCAGAGTCTTCGTCCCTGAGCCCGAAATGTGAACTGCAGGAAGGATATTATTGTCTGGAATATCTGCAACCTGGCTTGTTTTACTGCCATATCCACTGAGGAAAGCACAAGCCAAAGATACCTGGATTAAAGGCATCCATAGTTAAGAAGCTTGTCATGGACAAATGAAGCTGTCTCTGTTCTAGACATGTGAAAAATTAAGCTTTATCCTGTATTTCAGAAATAGGAAAATCAAAGTTGTTACAGAGCTGTGGTTAGAAGGCAGCTGTGGACAGTATCCAGTCCAACTGTGCTGCTCAGAGGCAGAGCAGGTTGCTCAGGACCAGTTCTGAATGTGCACAAGTGTGGGGGTAGCACTGCAGCACTGTTCACTGCCCTGGCAGCCAGACTGTGTTGTCCTTAAATGGAATTTCCTCTGTTTCAAAAAGCGCCTTTTGCTGTCTCTTGATCAAATGCAGGGCCCTGTCTCCCGATCTCCTGCTGTGATAAAAACAACAAAAACGTTTCCATCCATGCACTTTCCAACTCTTCCCCCCATGTCATGGCAATTCAGTAACAACTTCAGGATACAAAAGTTTCTTGGGTCTTTTATTTTCTTTTTTTTATATTCTAGGGCTATTTTAGCATTAAAAATCAAGTTATACTGGGCTGTGAGCCTGTGTAACAGGTTCTGTCTCACATCCAGTGTCTAATCCTTTGGCCATGGCATTCTGTCACTTAACTTGCCTGGCTAATGCTCCTTGATTCCTTAGAAATTGGAGCTCTTTGAGGAAAAAAGTCTCTCTCTGAGGCTGTACTCCTGATAAATAATATTTGTTACCTGTTCTTGCACTGAGCTCCTTCCCCTTCCCCTGATGCCTGTCTCTTGATCACTGCAGAATAGGAAGCGACTCTACCCAAAGTAAGAGTTTTAGGGGTTTTTTTGTTGGTTGTGGGTTTTTTTCTTTTTTTTAAAATTTCTGTTTGGATTGAAGTTAAAGGGTTTGAATTGAATCTCAAAACCTCCCCTCATTCTTTAAAACAAAAAAAAAGAAGGAGTTGTTTCCTTTTGTGTCCCAATAAAGCTTATTTTTTAAAATGTGTATGTAGTTTATTGAATACAAGAGAGAATAACATCAGTTGGATACAGCTTTGGACACTAAAATTGTCTGTATCTGTAACGTAGGAGTTGGAATTGCCTTAGCTGGAGGGCGGGTTGCTGGAATTCTGTTCAAGACAGACATAAAACTATTCAGTTACAAGTTTCCAGAGAGTGAAATCATCTCTCACTGGGATACTACCTTTTATGAGTTTTATCTAGGTCTGCTTTATTTTCTTTTTAACTCAAGCTGTTTGCAAGTGACAAAGAAGATTTGACCTTTTAATACAAATAGGAGAAGTGATTGTTTCATCCTGAGAAACGAAGCCCTCACCAAAACAGAAACACACCTCAGCACACCGTTCAAATAGAGAACCACAAGTCCTGTTTTAACAATATTTTTGCCAGGAGCGATGAGCTTTTCCAAGAGTCATCCTTGTCTCTTTTAAAAATGTGCATTTGACAGCACATTGTGCACTAAGTTTTCTGTGCATTCTGTGAAAACCAGAATGGCTTCATAGAAACATTGCTTGGTCATTTCGATTCCCCTTAATAATTTGGACAACTGAAAAAAAAGTAAAAAGAGAGTTGTAGAGACTTTTGAACTTTGTGTGTGATGAGATGTTGGATGAATCCAGCCAGAGGTCTGTTTTGAGTGTGTGTGAGCAGAGTGGCTCAAAAAATCATTGTAATACAGAGGGGAAAAGCATGGAGTAGCCTTCAAAAAGTGAGCTGATCGTTTTGGCTGATGGTTTAGGCAAAGGTAGTGTAACTATAGATATTTTTTAATTGGCTTTTACTGTTGTTTTCCATGGAATGTGCCTGCCAGGGAGCTGCCCTGGCATTGAGTGCATCCTGGTGGTCTCAGGGAGAGAGGAGAAATTGGGAGCAGGACTGCATTGAAGGGTTTGAGAGCAATGCTGTGAGGAGGGGCTGAAGGAGCTGGGAAGGGGCTCAGCTGGAGCAAAGGAGGCTCAGGGGGGACCTTGTGGCTCTGCACAGGTCCCTGACAGGAGGGGGCTCAGGGGGGGTCGGGCTCTGCTCCCAGGGAACCAGAGCAGGACAAGAGGAAATGGCCTCAGGCTGGGCCAGAGGACGCTCAGGTTTGGACATTAGCAGGAATTTGTTCATGGAAAAGGTCGTTAGCACTGGAAGGGGCTGCCCAGGAAGGTTTGGAGTTCCCATCCCTGGAGGTGTCCAGGGAATGACTGGACATGGCACTCAGTGCTCTGGGCAGGTTGGGTTTGATGATTTTGGAGGTCTTTTCCAGCCTGAATTGATTCTATGACCTCTGGTGGGCTCCTGCCCACCCCAACCCCTTCTCTAGGAAAGGAGAGGTGCCCTCCTGTTTAAGACTGCCCATCCCAGCACTTTTCCCAGAAATGATGTGAGACCAGGGCAATGAGTCACCTGCTTGCACTGACTCACTGCTGTAGGTCCTGGCTCTGAAGCACGGGAGATGCTTAAAAGAAAGATGGATCTTGCTTGGTGCTCAGCATAAACATTTGGAGCCTGATGGCAAAGATAAGGCACGGATACATTCTTTCACAGCGTATAATACTACCTGCATAGCAAAAAAAATGTAGTGCCTGAAATGCTTTGCTTGTACAGGATGATGGAATTTGGGGTGGGAGTAATGGGATGAATCATTCCTGTCCTGAAAAAGGGAATTGATGACCTCTCAGGTTACAGTCCTGCCAAGAGTGTTGCTACTGCTGCTTTCCTTTGGAGTTTCATTTTCACTTTTGGCAGCAGCAGTAGTTGCTCTGTCTACTGTGTCAGCTGCAAATATTAAAGCATATAGAGAAGCTTAAAGTGAGTAATGGTTATATGGGTCCTACTGCCTTCATGGAGTACAATTTAAAAATCTGCCTCTTGAGAGTTTTAAAAAATGTTCATTACCTTGTACCTATATTTCATTAGTTTAATCACCGTTCATTGTGATGGAATCTGTTTAAATTAGCAAATTACATCAATCCCAAGGTAAGACTGCAGTGGCTGGGCACATGGCATGGGCCTGTCTGGATGGTTTTCTCTACCATTCCCATTAATGCAAGGCTTTGATAGAAGTATTAAAAAAGAGAAATCTAATATATTCTAGTTGCAGTTAAAGAAAAGTTTTATTTCAGAAGTTGTAGGGGATTCATTGCTGATCTGGTTAGTGAACCTTCCCTGGAGATACTGCACAATTGTGGGTGAGATTGAATGTAATATTCAGCTGGGAGAAACACGCTGTAATTTAAGGAATGCCAAACATCCCTGATATATGGCCATTACCTGAATGCAACTGTAACTTAATTTTGAAAATAATAAGGTTGCATGAAGGAGGCTGGGCTGAGTTCTGCCAGGTGCTGTTTGTGTCCAGAAGCTTGTGGACACAGGGCAAGAAGCAGCATGCAGGCATCGAGCTGCTCCTCGTCAACAACCCGGGCAGGCTTTCTCCTTGGCAGGGGTGGCTGCACATCAAAACCAGCACTTTGCTACAGGGACGCCTGCCTTCTGAAATACTCTGTCATTAGTTCTGAATTAACTCATTCACCCTTTCATTTGTGAATTAATCCCCTCTAATGCAGGCAAACATCACAGTTGTGGTTGTCTGGGTATTGTTAATCTGCGTCATGCACAGGCTGAGCACTAGGCCTGGGTAATGATCTCGGAAGGGAACAGCTTTATTTTAGAGCAGTCCTGAGCTCCAGGTGTGGTTGTTGAACTGTGCAAGTATAACTTCTACAAAACACTTTCTTTTATGTGGATCTTGAGTGCTGAGTTCATTTTTTAGGGCTGCGTGTTGATTTGGAACCCTAAGCTAAGATGAAAATAATTCTTGGCAAGTCTGTGCTTAATTCTTTAATTCACTTTTGGTCAAGGTTGTTAGAGCTTTATTCTCCTCCCCCCTCTTTTTTCTTTTCTTTTGTCTCCTGGTAAATTTCTTTTAAGTAACGAATTTAATAGCAGAGTGAATAGAAAGTGCACTCTGCTCGCTCCCCTACTGGTACCTACTCCAGTTTGCAATTTCAGGACTTCTTTGAACTTGACTCTTTCTGACACAACATGAACATTAGTAGCACAACCATGATTACAAGCTGGGAGCTTCTAAGATGAACAAAACAGAGCAGTGAATTGCAGCCTTTGTCCTGGAGTATGTTTTTACTTAATTTTTCTTCTCCAGGATTTTATTGTTAGTATGCAATGGCAAACAGTATTAGGTTTATTTTTCTTGTAACAACACCAATACCTACTACAAATTATAAAGCTTCATGGATCAATGAACAATATTGTGAGTTAGCAGAAATCTCTGTTTATATTATATACCTTTATAAACTTGATTTTGAAGAACTTTATTAGAATAAGCCTTAAATCTCTTTCTGGGAGTGTTGACCAAGCATGTTAATATGCTGATAGGGTAGGGATTTTTTCTCACCTTTTTTTGCCCTGTGCCTACCTACAGTGATTTATTTATAAGGCATTCAGAGTGGTGGATTGCTGTTCTCGTGCTGCCTGCCTTGTTTCACTGACTTCCATCAGTCGAATCTTGGAGCCCTCACTCCTGATTTGGGAGTGAACATGGACATTTTGGTCTCTGACTGGGCCAGCCAGTCCCTCTGGGATGAGCTGCCTGTTGTGCAGGTGGTGCCTCTGCAGACAGTTTTTGTTCTTGTTCTTTGCTTTGGGAACCAACTGTGAGAAAGAGAGAGCAGGGGAGCCACTTCCAATGCAGCCGTTGTGCCTCAGGAAGTTCTTTAGAAGGCAGTGTCCAATTTTAGGGGGGTGCACAAAGTGTTAATCACCACAGTGCAGCTTGTTTCCTACAAATCTGAAGTGAGGAGTCCGTGTGAGTGTTGTGACTGGAGGTTGGGGGCAGATCTCCAGCCTTGAGATTAGGATAATTTTGTCCTTTTGGGAAATTTTGATGATTGGGACAGGTAGTATAAGCTTAGAACACATCAAATGCATTATCACTGATAACTACATTTCTTCCAACTCCTCACCTCTGTAGTTGCACATATGACAGGTATTTTAGGCTTTTATGTGCTGAAATAAATAATTTGAATGATCATTTCTCATGAAAATGAATTTAGGTAATACATTAAAGTAGCTAATGATGTTTTTAAGGTTAATGGCAGTTGTGGAGCTGTTCAGAAATTCATTAGCACCAAATGCTTTAAAAGCAGTTGATCTTTCACATCCTTTTGTAAATAATGTTGTGGCTTTTAAGTGAGGTTACTTTGGTAGAGGAAACTCTTCTGGAATGGGAGAATGCTGTGTTTCAGAGTTGTGAGAGTGCTTAGAAGAATATCCCATAAGGGGTGTTGGAGGAGGAAGACTACTGAGCTGAATTTGTGTGTTTGATAACAGCATAAATGAAGCCACGATCATAAGTTGTATTGTCAATAGAACACTCAGAAAAACTCTCAACACTTACAAAAGGACTCGAGCTTCTTCCTGGAGGCTGGGTTACCCCAGTGGGGATGTGGGAGCCGCTGTTACAGACGAGGAGCTTGTGTGGGGAGCCCGATTGCTCGTTTGCAGTTCAGGCAACCTCTGCTGCTCTCCTCAGTGTCGGTTTGTCACAGCAGCAGCGCTGGTTCAGGCATCACAGGCTGTGGCACATGGGGCACCATGGGCTGTGGCACATGGGGCATCACAGGCTGTGGCACATGAGACATCACGGGCTGTGGCAGCACATGGGGCATCACGGGCTGTGGCACATGGGGCATCACGGGCTGTGGCACATCAAACACACTGCCTCTATATTTGATATTTCTGCATGGCTATATGAAAGATGTGGCACTCCTGTTCTTGTTTTCTTGCTCCAGAGATTTGTATTGGGTGTATTTATGTGGTAGTTACCAGCACTGCTGGGTCACTTGCTTTATCCTTGCCTGTGAGGGGGTGAGGCCCTGGTACAGGGTGCCCAGAGTAGCCCTGGCAGTGCCCAAGGCCAGGCTGGACGGGGCTCTGAGCAACCTGGCATAGTGGAAGGTGTCCCTGGGCGTGGCAGGGGGTTGGCACTGGGTGATCTTTAGGTTCTTTCCAGCCCAAATTCCACGAATCTCGGTCCCTCGCAGCTTGCCGGCAGCCCCGGGCTGGTGCAGCTCCGCCGCTTCTCCCGGTGCCAGTCCCGCCCTGCGCGGGGCGGCTTTGGAGGGAGCTCGCTGCTCTGCGGGCACCGACCGGGCTGAGGCAGCGTGTGCTGCCCCGGCGGCACCGGCGGGGGACGGGCGGGAGGGCCGTGTCCCGGCCCTGTCCCCCCGTGTCCCCCGTGTGGCGGTGCCGGCCCTGTCCCTGTCCCCCGTGTGGCGGTCCCAGCCCTGTCCCTGTCCCCCGTGTGGCGGTGCGGGCCCTGTCCCTGTCCCTGTCCCCGTGTGGCGGTGCGGGCCCTGTCCCTGTCCCTGTCCCCGTGTGGCGGTGCGGGCCCTGTCCCTGTCCCTGTCCCCGTGTGGCGGTGCGGGCCCTGTCCCTGTCCCTGTCCCCGTGTGGCGGTGCGGGCCCTGTCCCTGTCCCTGTCCCCGTGTGGCGGTGCGGGCCCTGTCCCTGTCCCTGTCCCCGTGTGGCGGTGCGGGCCCTGTCCCTGTCCCTGTCCCCGTGTGGCGGTGCGGGCCCTGTCCCTGTCCCTGTCCCCGTGTGGCGGTGCGGGCCCTGTCCCTGTCCCTGTCCCCGTGTGGCGGTGCGGGCCCTGTCCCTGTCCCTGTCCCCGTGTGGCGGTGCGGGCCCTGGCGGGCGCGGCGGTGGCGCCCCCTCGCGGCGCGCTGACGCTGTGCTCGTTGCAGGCCGCACCGGGCGCTACACGCTGATCGAGAAGTGGCGGGACACGGAGCGGCACCTGGCGCCGCACGAGAACCCCATCGTGTCCCTCAACAAGTGGGGGCAGTACGCCAGCGACGTGCAGCTGATCCTGCGGCGCACCGGGCCCTCGCTGAGCGAGCGGCCCACGTCGGACAGCGTGGCGCGCATCCCCGAGAGGACTCTGTACCGGCAGAGCTTGCCGCCCCTGGCCAAGCTGCGGCCGCCCGGGGACAAGGCCATGAAGAGGAGGGAGCCCAAGAGGAAATCCCTCACCTTCACCGGCGGCGCCAAGGGGCTCATGGACATCTTCGGCAAGAGCAAGGAATCCGAGTTCAAGCAAAAGGTGCTCAACAACTGTAAAACGACAGCGGACGAGTTGAAGAAACTGATCCACCTCCAGACGGAGAAGCTTCAGTGCATCGAGAAGCAGCTGGAGTCCAACGAAGCCGAGATCCGCTACTGGGAGCAAAAGTACAACGCCAGCCTGGAAGAAGAAATCCTCAAACTGGAGCAGAAGATCAAACGGAATGAGGTGGAGATTGAGGAGGAAGAGTTCTGGGAAAACGAGCTGCAGATCGAACAGGAGAATGAAAAGCAGCTGACGGAGCAGCTGCAGGAGATGAGGCAGAGGATCCTGGAGTGCGAGAGCAAGCTCAAGGACTACGTGTCTCAGATCCACAACATGGAGAGTGGCCTGGAGGCAGAGAAGCTGCAGCGGGAAGTTCAAGAGTCCCAAGTGAATGAAGAAGAGGTCAAGGAAAAGATCGAGAAGGTGAAGGGAGAAATTGATATTCAGGGCCAGCAGAGTCTGAGATTGGAAAATGGCATTAAAGCTGTAGAAAGGTCTTTGGGCCAAGCTGCCAAGCGATTACAGGTAAGACTGTCTTTTTATCTATAGCTAGAGAAAGTCAAAGACTGTGGCTAATTTCTCTTACAAAAATCTGAAGCCCATGAAAGACAACACAAGAAAGTTTCCAAAGTGATTCAGGGTAAAAGGGGGAATGTGTTGCTTTCATTTTCAAATTGCATTTCAGTTTGTGGGATGTTTTTTTTTGAAGAGCAGACAGTTTTCATTTGACCCGTGTTTAACTTTCTCATTCAGACTGTCTGAGAAGAAAAGCAGTAATTTGCACCATTGTAGCCTTTTCTGAGGATAAACTTCTGATCTTTGCTAGGTTTGTCTGCCACTAAAAGAGATGAATTACAAAGAACAGTCCAAAAGCAGCACCTGGAAAGATATAGAGCAAAAGTAAAGTACCTGCACCCATACAGGGCTTTGGTTTTAAAGAACAGCATCCCTCTTTTCCTGGGCTGACTTGCTGGTGTTCAGGATTTTATTTTCTCTACACCTCAGGCATTTGTGGCACATGTGTCAAAAGAGAATGCAGTCCCTGTTTCTTTGCTAAAGTTAATGATATCACCTGGAACTTGATAGAGCATGAAAGACTAAAGGAGCTCCAGCTGCTAGCTGGATGAGATGGATGAGATTGCAGCTCCTGGGATTTTTATGTGCCACGTAAGATAGTCCTAAGGCACCACACATCAGCTGGAGTTGTGGTTCTTGCAGATTCCCAGGATTCACAGTTAGGATATTCTGCAGTGCTGTGGTGGCATTAAGGTGATTCCACTGTGAATATGTAAAGGGATTTTGTATCCTTACTCCTGCCTTAGAACCATGTCAGTATGAGCTGTTTTTACCAGATGATGAGGGGGGAAAAGTGATCTTTTCATCCGAAGCAAAATGGGTGAAAACTGCGAGCAGTTTTGGCCATGTTTATCTATGCTAAGTTTCCAGACGTGCTACGCTTAAGGACTTGCACTGATGGAAAGCTTCAAGTCCTCTTCATGTGTTTTATCTATCCTCAGTCACATTTACTGAGGCTATGATGGGGTTCAAAATATTTTTGGCTTGGTTCTTTTCATAGTCTAGGTTTCACTTCTTGGAAAAGCTCCCGTTAAGTTCAGATCTTCCAATCTCACTCTAAACCTAAAGGTGCACGGATCTGGAAGTCCACAAGAAAATAAACTGAGCTCTATATTATGGAGGTTTGGGCGGGGAGGAAATAGACAAATATTTTATTGCATATCTAAAGTTAAAGATATCTGCTAAAGCAGCTCAGCCTCTGTGTGTGGGAATAATGACAGTCCAAGGCTGTTGTAGTCTCCTAGAGCTGTAAGTCTTGCATATCATGACAGCAGTACTGAGAAAGATCCTAAATGATCATCTGTGCTTTGAAGGGGTGCTGAACCAGCCAGGCTTTGGCTTCATTGCACAAAACCCTTGCAGGGTTTCTATTTAAACTTTAAAAAGTTTAAATAGAAAACACAAAGAACAAGAAGAGAAAAGAATTTTACTCCTTTTAAGATCGGAAAAATTAAATGAGCTGTCCAAGCCGTGCTGGACACTTCAGGAAGAAGTAAAGACTTGGTGCCAGACTGCTGCTCAGTTGATTATTTTTTCAGCATTCACACTCGTACCTTTATTTGCTGACATGCCAAAGTTTTTCTCATGTGATATGAGAAACATCTGCTAGTCATGCAAGAAGCAATATAAAAATAAAATACATTAAGAAAAAAACCAATTAGGGTCATGGGTTGGACTCAGTGATCTCAGAGGTCTTTTCCAACCTAATTGATTCTGTGATTCTAGTAAGTGCTAGTGAGTGCTGACTCGCTTTTTAAATGACAAGATTAAAATACCTTTCAACTCCTCAGTTTGCATTTGAGCTTTAAAAATTTGAGGCTTTCTCATCAAAAGGAGAAGCATTAGTTGCCCAGCTGTAAATATGCTTATGAAATGCTGCTTTATTTGCTCAGCAGATGTTTTTTGTTCCCTGGCAGGACAGGGAACAAGAACTGGAGCAACTGACCAAGGAGCTGCGCCAGGTGAACCTGCAGCAGTTCATCCAGCAAACGGGAACCAAGGTGACGGTGCTGCCCGCAGACCCCGCGGAGGTGGAGGCCCCACACGTGGAGCTCGAGAGAGGTGCAGCCCTCGGGATGCTTCGGGAGGGAGGGAGGGAAGGAGGGAAGGAGGAAGCAGGGGCGGGCAGTGCCTTTGCTGCCGCCTAATGCTGGCACGCCTACGCGAGGCTGAATGCTCCCTCAGCGGAGACATTAGCGAAACACTACGAGAGCGCACTGTCGAGTATTCTTTTCATTCCAAGGGTTTAGCAGGCTCTAAATAAAGAGCAGTATGTGAACTTCTCTCCCACTGTGCCCGGGCATGCGTTTGTCCCATCAGCAACGCATTAAGCCTGCGGCTTTCAGGAGTGGCCGCCGTGGCCGGCTGCCAGCACGGAACGTGACCGTACAGCTGACATTGCCGTTCGGCTGGGTTCTTCCTCTCCTGGTGGGGGTGTGGTCCGAGCAGAAACAGGAATGTGTCTGGATCCCACGAAACCCCAGACAGCAGCCAGACGGGAACAGGAGTTAGTGCAGCTGGGCTGCCAGCCATGCAGGAGTCCTGCACAGATGGCTGCTGTGCTGGGTGCCAATTGACTCTGCCCCCAGTGAGATCAGTGCAGCCTGCACGTGCCCACATCTGGATTCAGAATTTCCTGGGCAGAACCACTGGAGCGTTTTGAATGCGTGTCAGAGCTGTGGCACCAGCACAGCCGTGTGCTTTATCCAGCTCCTTGTCTCCACATTCTCCTGTGCTGGGTCTGTCCCTCTGCTCAGAAAACCTTATAACCAAAGGGCACTGGGAGGGCAAGGGGGTGGGGAGAGAAGAAAAGACAACCAGGCCTTCAAATGCACACTTGTATGAGCTCTTCTAAGTGGGCAGGAAGCTGAAGCTTTGAGTGATGTTACAGTTCAGGCTCTTTCTGCACATCACCATGTAAGTGTGTGTGTGTCTGTGTACGTGTTTCTCGTGGGAGGGTGATTATTTTGTGTGGGTTTCGTTCTGTTTTGAAATGAGTAAGAAGTGCACACCTTAGATCTCCTCCCTTCCTAGCCAGGCACTTCAGTAGTTTGTTACACGTGGAATTAGTTTTTCTGTATTGCATAAAGCAGGAGAAGGAGAGGTGTCACCCGTGCTGATGACTTTTCTAATTGCCCTTTTTCTCTTGCAGAGCCAGCCTTTCAGTCTGGGTCACTGAAGCGCCCTGGCTCATCGAGGCAACTCCCCAGTAACCTTCGGATCCTACAGAACCCCCTGTCATCTGGATTTAACCCGGAGGGCATTTATGTATGACAGTACATACCTCTTCTAGAGAGGACCTAGCAAGGTACCCTGGACAAGATACACTTTATTTTATTCTGCCAATGATGAATGGAAGAAGTTTTTCTTGTTTTGTTTTTTTTGTTACGCCACCGTCTTATGTTTTCTTCTTCCTCCAACACCACTTGGAGCCATACCCTGTGCACTGATGCTAAAGAGACAGGAACTGTCTCGATTCATAATTGGCAAGGATGACCTTGCTGTCAACACAGCTTGAGTGCAAAAACCTTCATTGTTTTTGCCACTTCAGAAGTGTTTGGGAAAGTATTGTTCCTTGTATAGGCATAAATGGAAGACTGAGGGTGAAGGAAACCGTGTATGCAACTTATCTGAGGTTTAATTTATTCCCTTTAATCAATGGACCTGTGAATGTTGACCTTTTATATTTTTATTTTTAACTTGTGAATTATCACGTATGGCTGTGTGTCAGTCTGATGAGGTGACTTTAATTTGTGTGTACCAACATCCCCCATCTGATCAAGTACAGCAACCTGCAATGCAGAGTTCTGAGGGGTGCTGAACCATTGCAGTGGTTTCTCACCACTAACTTTGTTCATTTCTGTCGTGGGCCATCGTATGTCATGTTCCATCCATTGCTACCTTTTAAGGCTTGAAAGTGAGCTTGTGGGATTTACTTGCTATTGTATCTGCCTTGAATGAAGCACCTAGTGTTCAAAAGATTTATGGATTTTAAACCTTGGCTTGGTAAAAATATTTCCAGCATATGATTGAGGATGCACTAGTTAGATGATATTTTATTATATAGAATGTATATTTGAAATATTTTGTCACATTGTATATGCCTTTTGAGAAAAGAACAATGTAAGAAGTTTTCTTCATATATCTTACCAAAAGAGAGTAGGATGCTTTCACTGTGTGTGATTTTGTACTTTATTTTTTTTCACTAGCCATTACAGTGTTCTTGTTTTGTAACAAATCTTGCTGTTGGAGGGGTAGAAAGACACAACACAAATGAGTATCCACTTCTAGCCTTCCAGAATCCACTTAAGTTTTGTGAAGGGAAGAAACCTGGCAGAGTCCCTTGAAGTCAATAGCAGAGTTCTTATTGATAGGAGTGAGGCCAGGATTTCATTCAGCTCCCTGGTGGAGACATTTGGTCCCTTTGAAAGACAGTCACTTACAGAATGCAAAGCTTCCAAGCAGAAAATTCACACATTTGGTGGTCGTTTTTCACAAACCACCTGAAAAGAGAACATTTATCACATCTTGATGTTGCTCTAATGCAATCAAAGGTAAGAAAGAATTAGACAAAAAGTTTTCCCTGCAAAAAATAGCCACTCCCAAATAGCTTGTTGGTTGGAGGCCTTGAAGTGAGACTGCTGCTGGGGACACCAGGTTTGTGGAGAAAGGGACTGGCATCCGTGGGACACTGTAAATGTAGGGGGCTGGCCTCATGGATGAGTTAGGGAAGGGATGGATCTTCCCTGGCTTGGATTTCCTGCTCTAACAGCAACTCTCAGCATCATCCCCACCTTGGAGATCCCCTGGGCACCAGGGGGGACACTGTGCCCTCACTGCAGTGCTGAAAACTTGGGCTCAGTCAGTGGCAAAAGGACTGAACTCCTGATGTCCTTGGCAGGGTCAGGATTTTACCACTGCTAGGAAACTCCAAGCTTTTAGCCATAGAAAAAGACTTGACTCCTAGCATCCTCTTGTGTTGATTCACTGATGTGCTGATAAATGTTAATTTAAGTCTCCTTTTCTAAAAAAGGAGTTTTGTGACAAATGGAAGTTTTAAAAGATATAGAAGATGAAGGATTCTTGAGTGTTCAATGCATTTTTTCCTTTCCACTTATTAATGGCATCATATATTCTAAAAATGCTGCTGTATTTAGACTAACAGCAACAGATAAGGCTGTGAATATATATAAAGGATCTTCCCAAGTGGACTCTGAATTTTTACTGTTTAACTTATCAGGTCTTTTGGGTTTTTTTTCATCTTCCCTTGCAAGCAAACTGGAAAATGAGATATTCCTACCTGAGGAACCTTTGCAGTGCTCACCCATTTTACTGTTAGCTTATCACAATTCTGTGCTCATGTTTACTGTGCCCATAACTTTGTATTAAAAAAAAAAGAAAGAATGTGTGTGTATATATATATATAAAAGTGTAAAATATACATAGTTTGGGGACAATATCTGTCCAAGGTACTTGAGCATATATGCCTTACATTCTGGGTTCAATTTACAGAAATGAAATGGCCCTCTCCAGTGGATATCTTGCATCTTCAGCACCTCTTGATGTTAGAGAACTGAGGCACTCAGCACCTTGCAAAGTCTGGCCCAAATTATGCTGCATGGGGGTGGGGGGAAACAGTCTTGTCCTGAGATGAAGTATTTTTAAGGCAGATCAGCATATTTACCCCAGTTAATGTTTTTGTCATAGTCTGTGACTGGTCCATCTCCCACAGATGTCAGTTTGAGCTGAGTTAGGCTCTTGTTCTCTCTCTCTGCCAGGTTATGTTGTAAGACAGAGGGAGGAGGAAAAGGATTAAAAGGAAGAGTAAGAGCAGTTTTGGAAGGCTTGAATTACAGCTCTGTCATAGAATCAAGGGAGGAGTTTGCTGTTTGAGTTAAAAAGTAGCACCTGCTGACTGCAGCAGCTGTTGGACACAGGAGTGACCACGGCAGCAGCCCTGAGTGGCCCCTCCTTGCCAGGGCTTTGGCACATGTCAAGGTGATCTGAAAAACGTTTGCAGTTCCAGCCGCTCCTGTGGCCGAGGAGAGGCTTTGGTATCCAGACCTGCCAGTTGTGAGACACTGACAAATTCTCCTGCCCCCACCACGCTCCTCTTGCTTACTGAATTTCACCCAGGCTGAAGTTCTGTAGCATTTGCACCCTCTCTGTAAATAAACCAAAAAGAAATGGCATGCCCTTGCATTAAATGTGAATTGACCCATGTGTAACAGGAAAATTCCTCACACTACGGCGTTTAGAGTTTTGCTTCTGATCAGCTGTGGAAACTCACTCTTTCTTTACAACTGTACAAAAGCCCATTTTCAGAAGTGTTCCAAACCTCCTGGGGCATTAGCAGAAAGGAAGCTACACATACTAATTTTAACAAGTGCCATATTATTTACTGGGCAGCATGATAAAAATGGGATTTTTTGCTTGCGTTAAATAGTTGAATACACAAGCACTATTTTCCAGTGCACAGGGAATTTATATGGAGAACTCCTATCATTTATTACTAATGGAAATTAACTGTTACCTTTCTCATCCGTGAGGATACAGTTTATTTTTGCTGGAGATGCTATGTTGTTAGGGGAAAAGAGGGGGTGACCATCTGAAAAGCCAGTGGGTTAAGGCTAAGGTGAACAGTCTGAATGCCTGAGCAAGGGAGAAGCCCAAGTCCCACTCTGAAAAGTCAGCTCCCAGCATCTTTCAGTGGGACTTAGGTTCCCAAGTGCCTGAATTGCTTCTGGAAAGGGTATGTTAGCTTTGAGATTGCTTGCTTTTCTAAACCCTGGCAAGTTGATAGGAAGTTCTTGAAGAAGAGAACTACCACTACTAGCATTAGCAATATGCAAACATATGAGGTAAGAGGGAAAAAGATCCTTTAGTGAAATAAAAATCTCCTCTTGGGGCAGCAATTGCCTTGTTTTTAGTGTGAAGAGTATTGCATTATTTTAGTGAACTGGGATCATATGAGTATGATCAAAGAAACATCGATCTTGTCATTTTAGTGAGTTACCTTGAAGCATATAAATTCCTGATGTGCATTAACTTGAGTGAATTGGGCCTTAATGATACATGTAAATAACAAAACTGTATTCAGATATTTTTTTCCAGAAAATAGTCTCTAATGATCTGTACTGTATTAAAAAAAGTGTCAAAGTGTTACTTTTATATTACACCTCCTTTTTTTTGTTTTTGGGTTTGTTTTTTTTTTAGAACATTAAAATGTGCATGTTTATTCTATTTGCTACAGTATTTTAATGTTTTGGATGAAGGCCATCAGTTGTATGGAGATGACAAAACAATCATTCTGTCTATTTATTCAGTATTGCTGCTTAAAGTTTTCAAAATAAAGCTTTCAATGCCAATATAGTGACTGATTGAAAGCTGTTTTAGCTCTCTTCAGGTGGTTTTTTTTCTATGTTTGCAGAAAACTAAGTAAGTGAAACTTGGTGTATGAGCTGTTATACCAGCAAAGAATTATTGCAATAATACTGGGGGGCTGGGTGCAAGTGTGTGTAATAAATACCTAAATGTATGCATGCAGTGAATGCCTTCAGGTCTCCAGGAGGAGTGCTGAAGAATGTTAAATCCTTTGTGGTCTTGCAAGCACTTTACACATGTGATCAAGCACTGGTCAGAGCTTCATGCCCTTGTGCTGTGCTTGTGAGGGCAGAACAAGGGGTCACAGAGGATCAACTCGGAGCCCTTTGAACCAGACTGGATTTAAGCACATTCTTGAGTGTTCCATAGATGTGTTTCTGACGGGGGCCTAAAAATGTGTTCTGATCCAAAACAGTTTCAGCTGCAGCAAGAATGCCTCAGGTGCAGCTGGTACCTCTGAAACTTTTCGTAGTTCTGAACTGGATCAGGTGTGCCTGCTCTACTTGTGAAGTGTGTCAGAATGCTGAGAGCACTCACCCTCACCATCCTCCCACCAAACTGCTAACTAGGGGTTCTGACTGGAACATTTGAGTTGCTGATGCTTTAACCTAGAGAAGCAACAAAAACTGTGAAAACATGAGTGAGCATTTTATTACTGCTCTGCTTCAGTGCAAGATGAAAATCTGTATTATATGTAACTATATTTTTTGTCATTTAAAAAGCTTTTATTTTTTATTATTCTCATGAATGGTTGACAAAAAATATTGGATATGCTCCCATACAATAAATTCCCCTCTGAAACTTTGGGTCTTTACAGTTGGTGGTTTGCTGGGATTGCACCGTTCGTGTCACGCACATCTCACGATGGAGCTGCTGGGACTCGGTCAGAGAGCCCCTGCAGGCAGGGCCAGGGCCAGGGCCAGGGCTGGTGTGTGCAGCTGAGACAGTCCCAGAAATGGGCCTGGGTTGAGCATTAGGCCACAGGAGCTCTCCTGAATGGCAATGTCCCTGGGGTGTGGGACACACAGCTGGTTGGTGTGGGGCCTCTGTGCAGACAAGAGAGCTGCAGTCTCAGTCAGATAAAGCCCAGGCACTGCAAGAGAGAAGAGGAGCTTGTTTTCAGCTGAGGAGCTGTTATTTAACAGTGACCCTGACAGAATTGGTCAGCAACTTAGGGGAAAGAGTAACTTTAAGCAAAGAGGCAGAGTTCACTCGGAGGTGATCAGGGAGGGGAACTGAATGTACAGGTTCTTCCCATAACAAATGCAGGGTGCCCTGATGCTTCAGGGAGCAGAAAGAAATTTGTTTTTGGGTTTGGAGCAGAAGGCCTTTTAGGCCAGATTCAGGTGTAGTTACTGTGCTGAGACCAGAGAGGCTGTGAAGCTTGCTTGAGATCATTTGAGCTGTTCAAGGCTGGGACCTTGATACAGCTAGACACTTGTGATTTAAGCCATCCAAATACAGTCCTTAGTCTAATATCCCAACAAATGGATTTTCCTAAGCTAACTGGAGCCTAATCTCATTAGATGTGAGGAGAAATGAGCTAACAGTAGTGGCACTGTTGACTGGCAGTAGGACAATGCCATGAACTCCACTGAAGCCCTAGCACGTGGCACTGTTGTTGTCAGGGCTGTGGAAGTTGTGGAGGCTCTGAGGGTGCCCTTTCCTGCTCCTGTGCCACTCAGCTGGCTGGCTTTTCTGGTAACTGAGGCTTCTCAGCAGAGCCAGGGCTACAGCTAATGGTTCTGATCTTCTGCTTTGCCTTTAAAGAACAAAGTGGTGTGTTTGTATGTGGCTGCTGCAGCATTAACTAGCTCAGTGTAACTGGACCACTAATGAGTTGCAAAACCAGACCAGATCAATGATCCATTTTGTTCAGAAGCTGTACTGAATTCTTCTGCCTGTCACGTCTGTGTCAGCTAGGTATTATTCCTTTATAACCCAAATTTTTAATGATTGTTTCAACTAAGATGTCTGGTGTCTGAAGTAGGGCACAATGAGCAATGGTCCCCATTATTGCCTTGCTTGGAAATGATATATTTGCTACCTTTGATATTGTAGCTAGTGTTAATGAGTATTTTCTGGGTCAGCCACTGCTTCATTAACTTTCTCCAGAAATACTGGATGGAGGCAATCTCAGTTGGTCTATTTGTTCCCTTTCCAGGTGGGTATGCTGTACTTTTTTCCATCCTTTGCAGTGAGTTCTGTGTGCTGTCCAGGGCTGACTGGAAAGGAACCTCTTTGGCATTTGCTGGTGCAACAAGGAACTTACGCACTCAGAGCTGATAAAGCTCCCTGAGCAGCCTCACTGCTTGTCTGAGCAGCCTGGGCACTGATGGTGTCCTCATGCCACCTCTGGTGGGTCTGTGTGTGCCTCCTTCCTCGCTGCCACACAGGCAGCCCTGGGGCTTCCCCCCCGTGGAATCTAAGTTTGATTTCTAGAGGCTTTCTGGATCTGAATCCCTGGCTGTGGAAAGGCTGCAGGGATCTCTGCCATCTCTGGCAGAGTGAGAGTGTTACCACAGTGTCATCACACTTCTGTTCAGACACCTGGAAGCTGATGGAGGTGAAATACCACTACACAGACTGTGCTTATTGTTTCAGCTACACGCTTTATCTTGTTCTACCCCTCTGCAAAAGGAGGAAGGTAGTTGGTAATTGGAAGACTGAGTAGGAAAATGCAGCATAAAAGATCTAATATTCAGTCCTGCGTCAAGTTGTAGGGAAGAAAAGTTTTCTATGATTTCCTTTTAATGAGCAAAAGTTTGAAAAAAAAGCATTCAGAAGAGCTGCAGCTTGTAGAAAGTGTAGTTAAAAAAACCCACCTTATCCAATACAACACAAATGAGTGTTACATAATGTATACCTGCCTATAATTACCTGCCTAAGTATTTTTAAAAGGAGGGCTTCTGGTTAAAACAGAAACAAAAAAGGAGGATGGTGGAAAGGAGTGAGATGTAGACCAAGTAAAACACCTGTAACCTGATTTGTATTTGCCATGAAGTCCCTTCCATTGCCAGTGTGATGGGAAGTGAATCATCCAGCTTTGGAGCCAGTGACATGGAATCACAGAAGTCCCATCAGGAGCTATTGCTAAAATGAAATTCAGGCCAACCTTTAAGTGGGAAATAACTGGAATTTTTTTGTGGTTGCCTGTGGAGCTTCTCCTAAATTACTGCCTGTCACAACTTTTACTGGTGTATCAAACTGCTGCTCGTGAAATGTTATATGCCCAGAACAGATGATTTGGCTTTAGCAGTCCCAGTCAGCCTGAGCTGATCTTTGATCGATGAGGTGGAACTGGCCCTCCTGGCACCCTGAAGGGAAACCCCAGAGCACCAGGTGACCTTTGACAACATTTTGTTGCTACAACATTGTCTTAAGCGTTTCCTTGCCCTGGCAGATCTGCAGCACAGCTGCCAAGACTGTGACCCGGGTTCTCCATTGTCCTGTTGCTTGTGCCACGCCCAGAACGAGCAGAGACAGTGACAGAGCAGGTGAGAAAGGCAGCGCTGTCCCTTGGCTGTGGGGCTGCGGTGAAAGGTTGCACCCGGGCAGGCACCGGATCAGCGGGTCCCCTCGCTGTGCCTGTCCCTTGGCTGTAGGGCTGCGGTGAAAGGTTGCACCGGGGCAGGCACCAGAGCAGCGGGTCCCCTCGCTGTCCCTTGGCTGTAGGTTGCACCGGGGCAGGCACCAGAGCAGCGGGTCCCCTCGCTGTCCCTTGGCTGTGGGGCTGCGGTGAAAGGTTGCACCGGGGCAGGCGGGTCCCCTCGCTGTGCCAGCGCTGCAGTTCCCCGCACACCCACACGAGAGGACAGCAGGACACGCAGCAGCCACCGCCATGGGAACAGGTTTTCTAGGAATGCACAGCACGTGGTAGGGAATTGCGTAAGGCACCCAACATTCCAGCTTTAAATGTGTTCTTTCAGAAAGGACACAGTAATACTTACAGAGAGACATGTCTTATTCACAATATCAGTGTAACTGATAAACAAATGATGCCATTCCTGTGGTTCCTGAGCAGGTCTGGAAGCTTTCTGAAACCTGTACAGATGTGGGTTGAAACGTTTCATTTTAGATACTGTCCTGTGCCTGGTGTATTTGCCTGTGCCTGGGAAGCTCTTGTTTCATTTCCCAGCTCTGCCACAGATTTCCTGAGTGTGACCTTGGGCGAGCTACTATAATCCCGGTGGATTGGAGTCCCCCAGCTGTAAGCCTGAGATAATTCTGCCTCATCCCCTTTGACTTTGTCTATAAATACGGCAGGCCCGTGGGGAACAGTGTCTCAATTCCTGTTTGTTTGGCAAATAGTACTGAGCACGATGTGCTCCTGAACTTGGCTGTGCCATCCAGATACTGCTGCATGGAGTGTATTTTTATATCCTACCAGGAGGGTGACACAGAGTCACTCAGAGTTAGCTTTACTTTGCAGAGAGAGCAAGATGCAGGTGTGCTGAGGGGAGCTGGGCATTTCTGAAGGTGAATTTGTGTTTAGCTTTAAGCAGATTTCTTTTTCTAAAGGGGTAGAAAGGAAAAGCAAGTAGAGGAATAAAACCTCATTTCAACTCTTGCTCAACTCTCTTCTTTCAAAGCGCTGCTATTACCAGAGGCAGCCTAAATCCTTTTGCAAGTGCTGCTTGGGCATGTGTTGTACCTAATCGATAAAAACTATTGACTGAACAGGCTGAGATTTGCTTGGTGCTCCTAAATGTTCCAGTGCTTCCACAAGTCTTAGGATGTTCTAGCAACGTGCATGTACCCAGTAATGCACTGTGACAGGCTGCCATCTCACAATTTTCCATAGATACCCAGGTGCCCTTTGGTATTAGTGGCTGAAGAGATAAAGAGTTAGAATTGTAGGAAGGTGCCTTTTTTCGTTGTTTGCCAGCTCCAGAGTGTTTTCTGCATGCTCCAAATAAATTTAATTAACTAACAAACACCTCAGCTGCACTTACACTGGAGTCTTGTCCAGAATGAGCACCCTTCAGCATGTCTGAGCACAGAGACTCCCTGCTGCTCAGTTCTGAGGTGAAAGATCATTTAGAGATGTTGCTATCTAAACCCATTTCAGTAATAATTAGTGCAGCTGCTGGCATCTGACAGGGCAATGAATAATCAGTCCTGCAGTACCTTATCTTATGTCCTGCTCAATAAAGTTCTTATGCTACCTTTGTACATTATCTGAGGAACTTTACAGCAGGAGGCACCTACTTCTAGGAATTCCTCCCTCCTTTGGTAGGAAGAATGGACTGCCCCTGGGCTGCAGCCACACAGGACAGCACATAATTCAGGTGTTGTAAGCAACTGCAAAAGTACAGTGTGAATACCTTGTTTAACATCTTTATTCAGTGGCAGAACACAGCCAAAAATTCCCAAGAAAAAACCTACTTTCTTATGTTACTATGACTCTATAATAATGATCCAAATCATACAATTGTTATATATGCACACACATATATATGTATGTAGTCCACTCATTCAATGTCATTATCCCTTTTGTCAGCTTGGGAAACTAAAGCCCAGGGATGTGCAGGGCTTTCCCTGAAGGAGCAAAAGCCCTTCATCTCCATGTACTGACTTTTGCACATGGATTCATTTGCTAAAAGGTCTGTTCTGACCAACACAGAGTTGTCCTGCAATGGTTCAGTCAGGCTGGGGGCCACCTGGCCTAACAGTCTGCCTCGAGCTCTATAGAAGGAGCTGACTGGGCACAGGCAGCTTAGCAGTAAACCACCCTTGGTGTGGTGTTACCAAAATAACCTCCTTGGAGAGAAAGCTTTCCCTAACCCTTCAGTCAGAGGTTAAACCTCTTCCTGATAGGAGAGGATTTATATCCCTTCTAAACTGAATAATGAGTGCACTTCAAAAGAGGTGAGATTTATTCTCTCTTTAGCAAGTGTTGCACCAGGTTCGACCAATAAAGATTTTACCTTTGAGATCTAATTAATTAATGTTTCAAACTTAAAACTTTGCAAAATCAGTATCTTCATTTACGGCTGATTTTAGCACGCTGGTTTCAGCATATGCAGGAGTTCAGCTCCTTGCATGATTTGAGTCAGTTCTGATTTCCTCTTCAGGTAACTCTGCTTAGTTATTATATTATTATATTATTATATTATTATATTATTGCTTCTCCTGTCAGTCGGAAGCTCACAAGGCTCTCCTGCACTGTGGAGGAGCCTTCAGGTGAGGAGTTAGGCTTGCATCCTGAAGGCACTGCTGAGTGGGTGCATCAGGAACATCTGGGGAAAGGAGGAGATCCTCTTCACAGGCTTGTACAAATAAAAATGGCCTGATCCCATTGTGGCCTTGCAGAGCCTGAAGGGAGCCCACAGGGAAGATGGAGAGAGACTCTTGGCAAGGGCCTGGAGTGACAGGACAGGGGCAAGGGCTTCACNGTTAGAATTGTAGGAAGGTGCCTTTTTTCGTTGTTTGCCAGCTCCAGAGTGTTTTCTGCATGCTCCAAATAAATTTAATTAACTAACAAACACCTCAGCTGCACTTACACTGGAGTCTTGTCCAGAATGAGCACCCTTCAGCATGTCTGAGCACAGAGACTCCCTGCTGCTCAGTTCTGAGGTGAAAGATCATTTAGAGATGTTGCTATCTAAACCCATTTCAGTAATAATTAGTGCAGCTGCTGGCATCTGACAGGGCAATGAATAATCAGTCCTGCAGTACCTTATCTTATGTCCTGCTCAATAAAGTTCTTATGCTACCTTTGTACATTATCTGAGGAACTTTACAGCAGGAGGCACCTACTTCCAGGAATTCCTCCCTCCTTTGGTAGGAAGAATGGACTGCCCCTGGGCTGCAGCCACACAGGACAGCACATAATTCAGGTGTTGTAAGCAACTGCAAAAGTACAGTGTGAATACCTTGTTTAACATCTTTATTCAGTGGCAGAACACAGCCAAAAATTCCCAAGAAAAAACCTACTTTCTTATGTTACTATGACTGTATAATAATGATCCAAATCATACAATTGTTATATATGCACACACATATATATGTATGTAGTCCACTCATTCAATGTCATTATCCCTTTTGTCAGCTTGGGAAACTAAAGCCCAGGGATGTGCAGGGCTTTCCCTGAAGGAGCAAAAGCCCTTCATCTCCATGTACTGACTTTTGCACATGGATTCATTTGCTAAAAGGTCTGTTCTGACCAACACAGAGTTGTCCTGCAATGGTTCAGTCAGGCTGGGGGCCACCTGGCCTAACAGTCTGCCTCGAGCTCTATAGAAGGAGCTGACTGGGCACAGGCAGCTTAGCAGTAAACCACCCTTGGTGTGGTGTTACCAAAATAACCTCCTTGGAGAGAAAGCTTTCCCTAACCCTTCAGTCAGAGGTTAAACCTCTTCCTGATAGGAGAGGATTTATATCCCTTCTAAACTGAATAATGAGTGCACTTCAAAAGAGGTGAGATTTATTCTCTCTTTAGCAAGTGTTGCACCAGGTTCGACCAATAAAGATTTTACCTTTGAGATCTAATTAATTAATGTTTCAAACTTAAAACTTTGCAAAATCAGTATCTTCATTTACGGCTGATTTTAGCACGCTGGTTTCAGCATATGCAGGAGTTCAGCTCCTTGCATGATTTGAGTCAGTTCTGATTTCCTCTTCAGGTAACTCTGCTTAGNATGATCTTTAAGGTCCTTCCCAACACAGGCCATTCTGTGATACTGTTCTATGATGTGGCTGTACTGACCAGGGAAAGTGCTGGGGTGGCCCTAAAGCAGCAGTGTGCTGCCCCAGCCCAGGCAGCTTTGTTCCTGGGGGCACAGGTGGTGATCTGTGCAGGAAACAAGAGTCAGGGACATGCAGTGCCTTCCCTGGCTGTGCCAGGCAGCTGAACTGCCCTCTAGCCCTTGGAATGCACTGCCCTGGGGTTACTAAACTGAAGCGTTCCCGTGACATTACTGTGTACTTTTAAAGCAGGTATTGCAGACTCTGCATGTTCAGCAATCACAGCAAACAGCTGGACTCCTGGAAATGCCTCCTGGGCCTGGCGGGACACTGATGGAGCACGCTTCCCACGGCTGGCTCCCAGGGCATGGCACACAGATTGCTCTCAAAGGTCATTTTAAATAACTGTACTTACCTCGTCCTTTACAACACCAGAATTAGCCCCGTGACCAGTTAGGCGTTTTTCAAAGCCACTCCACATTTGCAGACGTGGATGTATCTTTATGTTCTTATTTCTGCGCTCTGCAGAGCAAACTGCACTCCAAATGCAGCTTCTCTGCTGTGCCAAGGAGCAGCAGCCCCGCCTCACATAAACACATTTTCCTTTGCAGACAGACCAGGAGTGCCCAGGAGGATTATCTAATGATGGCAGCTTGTTAAGCAAAGGTAGCTCTTTCTCTCTCAGAAATCAGGAGATGTCGAAGGAAACACAGGCAGCCTCAACTCTGAATCCTTGTCCACACACATTCCCGTACTCTTCAATTACCCTTGTAGCAGCTAATAAGAATTCTTGGTTATTCTACATACTTCTCTAATTTTTAAGCATTTTTTTTCTAGTCATGTTGGTCCATTTGTGTCTACACGTTTCATTTCTGACTTTACGCTGCAAAATGAAGTCCTGATGGCAGCGCATTCTGCATGGCAGACCCTGTGTGTCCAAACCAGAGCATCTGTAAGAGTCTGCAGCACTGGAGAGAACAAGCCCACCTCACAAGAATTCGTGGTTTCAATTCCCTGACTCCTAGCAGCTTCTCCCGGGAACAACAGAGGGCACCACTCCTCACACAAAACGCTGGAAGAGGAGCAGCCCTGCCTTTGAGTCATGGTTCCGGACCTGGAATATTTATCTCTCAGCAGGTGATTGGGATTGAATATTCTCCCTCCCAGGAGAGTCACCTCTGCATCTCCTGCTCGCTGTGCCAAAAGCTGCTCTCAGAGACGTGTGCACTGTTCCTCTGGGCTATCTTGCCTCACTTGGCACAGAATGATTAAGCAGTCACTTACTGAGAAATAGCTTTAGCATGATTGATTAGAATAGAATCTGGACTTGGGGAAGAGGAAGCCACAGTGCCGGCTCCTACCCCAGCTCCCGTGAAGATCTGTTTTTATTCCAGTGAGTTTACAACATAAAATGCATAAACATGCAGCACATCAGGGCTGGAGCCTCAGTTTCTCCTCTCAGGTGGCTGTGTTATCTTTAAGTCTTGCTGTTCTGTCCAACAGGTGCCACTGCGTCAGTGCTGCCACCGTTTTGAAATAAAGGAACCTACAAGAGCCCACAGGAATGATGGAAGGAGACTATTTACAGGGCCTGGAGAGAGGACAGAGCAATGGCTTCACACTGCCAGAGAGCAGGGTTAGGTTGGGTATGAGGAAGGAATTGTTCCCTGGGAGGGTGGGCAGGCCCTGGCACAGGGTGCCCAGAGAGGCTGTGGCTGCCCCTGGATCCCTGGCAGTGCCCAAGGCCAGGCTGGATGGGGCTCTGAGCACCTGGGACAGTTTATGTCCTTCCTTTGGACACTCTTAATCTCTTTCCTATAATGCAGTGACCAAAACTGCACGCAATAATCAAGGTGAGACCGCAACAGTAGGAAGAATTTGTTCACAGAAAGGCTGATCAGACATAGGAACGGGCTGCCCAGGGAGGCGGTGAAATCACCGTCCCTCCAGGTTGTTTTAGGGAAGGCTGGACGTGGCACTGGGTGCCATGGTGTGGCTGACGCGGCGGTGTTCGGTCGCAGCTAGGACTCGATGGCCTCAGAGGACTTTTCCATCCCGATTGTCCCCGCGATTCTGTCAGAGCCCTCACAGCCCAGCCCGCCCCGGGCGCGGCCATTCCTGAGGGAGGCGGTGCCGCGTGAGGGAGGCGGTGCCGCCTGAGGGGGCGGAG
>VZTZ01028200.1:234191-245841 GCA_013400955.1 Drymodes brunneopygia | reverse complement strand
TTAAAAAATAAAATAAAAAAAAACAAGGCAGAGAAAGAGAGAGGGGATAAAACCTGACCACCGTGGCCCGAGAGCAGGGGGTTGAGGAGGGGAAGGGGCACTGCAGAGCACGGGGAGGGAGGAAGGGAGGGAAGGAGGGGGTGTCCGTTTGGGGGTTGTGTCCGAGTGTCCCAGCTCATTCCGAGTCGCTGCTGTCCGAGCTGGAGCCGCTGGAGCTGCTGCTCCCCGACTCGGAGGAGCTGCTGCTGCTGAGCCGGGAGGGGCCTCCGGAGGGCGTGGAGCCGGATTTCTCTGCGGGGAACGAGGCAGGGATGTGGTTACTGGTATGGAACTGAAACACAAAAGGGCTGCCCGCAGCCTCCATCCCCGGTCTGACCCGCAGGGTGACAGAGCTCCTTCCACTGCCGGTGGTGTGGAAGTTTGGGATTCACACGGGAGCTCTGCTGTGGGGCAGTGCCACCTCTGAGCACCCGAAACCACCCTTTGTGAAAGCTGGCACCACCTTTGCTTGCACTGGGGGGAACCTTTTGGAGCATCTTCAGGATGCTCTGAAGATTTGGAGGCTTTGGGGTTTTTATAACCCCACATGTGTTAAAAGCTCTGTGGTTAAGACAGGGAAGATCCTCCTCCCTCTGAAGGAGGAATTGCCTCCCTGACAGCTCCCATTTGCCACCCAGGAGGTTTCACCTGGCCAGGGACCAAGGCAGCCCCACACAGCAGCTCAGTGCCCAGCAGGAACTCCCTGAGGGTTCCTGTCCCAGAGCCAAACCCAAGGCAGAGCTTTCGACCCTGTGACAAAGCCTGTCCCCTTCTGGCTGCTGTTTCCACATAAACCCCAAGCCATTACCTTTCTTTGCAGGCTTCTTGTTGTTGTTTAGCTGCCCACTGACGTCCTGTAACCGTTTTTCTAGTTCTTTCTTCTTTTCCTGAGCTAACTCTTCTTTTGACTTTGCTGCTTGCTTTTTGCCGCTGGCAGCTGTGGGCGGAGGAAGGCAGAGTTTCTGAAAGTGCAGGGGTGCAGGGGAAAAGAGTGGACATCACTATTTTACAGGGCATGTACATCTGTGTGATCACTCTGCAGTGCCACTGCCAAGATCCAGTGCTCACACAGCAGCTACACATCCCACAGAGAAGGCAACACCTGAAGTTGCCTTGCTCATCAAATCACCACCATCCTGTAACATGCAATTTTTTTTTTTCTTTAAGAGAGATCTTCTGGAAAGTATTTTAGAAGATAGAAATATCCATGTAATGAT
Organism: Drymodes brunneopygia; assembly: GCA_013400955.1. Taxonomy (NCBI): domain Eukaryota; kingdom Metazoa; phylum Chordata; class Aves; order Passeriformes; family Petroicidae; genus Drymodes; species Drymodes brunneopygia. The sequence continues at coordinate 244,585 of VZTZ01028200.1, read as the reverse complement.
CTTGTCATTACAGGTTACTTACCAGCCAGTTATATGGTCAATAATTACAGATTTGTAATTACAGAATTGTTACATGGGTTTTCTGCCCTGTAAAATAAAGTGTCCCATTAAAGGTTTGTCAGGAGTAAAGCATCTGCCATTAAAACTTCCGATCCCCTCACGCAAGAATCTACTGTGGTTTGTGTTGCTCTAAATAGAAAACAAAACAAAACAAAGGCAAATTAAAAACCAACTGAGGCAAAGGCCGGCAGACAACAGGAATGTAACTGCATCAGGATGGAAAGGGTGAGAAGTACCAGCAACACTCACACTGCCAAGGAAAGGAAATATCCCTCCAAAGGAGGAGTAATTGAACACAGGTGTTGGCCAGGATTGGAAGCACAAGACAGGAGCCAGATATTTGCCTGATCCAGCAAGGAAATACCTACATTTCTGTGAGCTGTTTTAAAGCAATGATTTAAACAACAAGCAAAAAAAAAAAAACCTGGAAAGCACAGTCCTAAGAGGGAACACTCAGCACAAGAGTCTGGCCAGGCATACCAGGCTCACAGGGTGGATAGCTGAAGTTCTCTCTGTTACTCTATGCTCTCATTCCAAAATTGAAGGAAGGATGCTTTCTGTTCCTAAGCACTTTGGAAAGTCCTTTCCTGAGCTATTCCAACAGTGAAGGATTCAGAGGAAAAAAATAAATCAAAGCAAAAAGAAGGGTCGAAGTCTGAGCTTTGCTTAGGCCTTCCTGAAAATCCTGTAGGGAAGGAACAGAGGTGATCTGCAAGAGCTTTTGTGTCATTAACTTAAAAGCACAACTCTCTCTTAATCAAGAGAGCCAGGAACACTTCAGGTAGGTGATCCTGCTGCTGTCCAGCTGGAGCTGAACTCTCAAGGGGCTGCAAGAATTCACTTTGTGAATGGGGCACAAAGTCTGTCCCACACTGAGCCACACACTCAGCAGCACAGGGACATCCACCCTCTGATCTGACAGAGGGTGAGGGCAGTGTGGTGATCAGGCCATGCAGGAAGAGCAGTTTTGGGGTGAATACACAACTCAGACACACCCAGAATCCACAGGTAACCTTGTGCAAATCACTTATTGCCTTGGTGGTTTGGATCCCAACCACGTTTTTTTGTTTCCTTTCTAATTAGATGCTAAACTATTCAGGATAAGAAACTGATCCTTCCAGATGTGTGCACATAACACCTGACACAATGAGACTGAAACCTTTACAGGGCCTTCCAGAGCCCAGGTAAGCAATAAAGGCATCCCACAGGTCTTGCAGAGGAACAACATTGGCTCTCCAGGTCTCTGCAGCAGGACACCACGGGAAGAGAAGAACAGAGAAAAACAGGAAGTTTCTGTACATTTCCTCGGGAGAAAAGAATCTCTAAAAATTCCTGTCATCACATACCCAACAAGGTGGATAAGAGAACCTCAGTACACATGCCCTGACTCCAAAGCTGAGCCCAAGAGCTGCTGGGTGGAACACGTGCCCCGGGGAGGGTAACTTACAAAACGGTTTCCTTTGTTTTTTCTGTAAACAAGATTTCACGTATCTCTCCAGTTCTCTTAACGTTGTGGGCTTCAAGGTTTCAAAATCTATTTCAATCTCGTCGGGATTGGAGTCTCTGAGGGAAGGTTCCCGGGACTGGATAATGTGAACCACCCTGCCCAGCTTCTCCCCGGGCAGGCGGTTGATGTCCAGGCTGAGCTGTCGTTTCTCATCGTAGGTCATGGGCAGCCCTTCCTCCTCCTCATCCGAGTCGTAGGTTGCAGATGCCTGTTTGCCTCCTTTCTTGGGCTGCCTGGGGAGGTTGTCAAGCATGAAAATATTCATAGGGGTGCAGCAATGAATTCTTTTTTTTTTCCCCCTCAACTCCCTCGTAACAAACATCCCCATTGCTCCTGGCTTTGAAGCTCTCGTCAGATGGTTGGAACAGCACCACAAGTGCTGAAAAAGTTCAGCAGCCTGAGATCAGCTGCTGTGTTCCTATTATATTTTAGCCCTGTGGAGTGTGACAACGAGCCCAAGTAGCAGCAGGGGGGCAGCCATGAAGTGGCAACGTTCTTGGTGGCTGCACAAAAGGCAACCCCCAAAACCTTATCTGAGAGCAATCAGGCACGGATTCAAAGAGCTGGACACTGAAAACACCATGGTTCCACTGCCAGCTCCAAGTTAAAGACTCCCTGGAGTTGTCTGGGAATGGGAACAGCATTCAGCAGCAAATTAACAACTGCTGAGCTTCTCCAGGAATTAAGGACAGAGCTGGAAGCTCTTGGCTCTCCCCTCAAGGCACCTTGTGGAAGGCTGGCTCTCACCTGTTAGCTGTGGTTGTGCTGTTCGCTTTCTTAGCTGGGGCTTTCTTCTGTTGGGTTTGTTTTGGTGGTTGAGCCACCTTGGGTTTCTTCTCCTCCTCAGCTTTGACTTTGTGCTTTTCTTTTTCCTTTTCTTTGTCTTTCTTTTTCTTCTCTTTCTCCTTCTTCTCTTTTTTTTTCTTTGGTTTGTTCACTGGTGCTTGGGACAGTGCAGCCAGCTGCTCATGGACGGCTTTCAGCTGGGGGAAAAAGGGACAATTCACCAAGGCAAAGTAACTGCTGCCTCCACAAACCCTTCCCTCTCCATCCCACGGTGTAAGTATACCCTGAAGCTAAAAATTAAGCAGGTCATATTTTGGAATCCCAGCAGGAAGTGTCAAGAAAAACAATCTTGAAGAAAATTACCATTAGATCAAACACGCGCTTGTTGCTGAGCGTTTTCCCCTTTAGCTGGGAGATGGGGAGAATGTTTTCCTGCATCCCAGCCCAGGTGGGATTTTTCAGGACACAACTGCTGCTGCTGTGCTCTGTCTAAGGCACGGACACACAGCCTGGAGGGTGCAGTACCTGCTCCTGGAGCTCTGCCAGACGCGTCGCCCGCTCCTCCTCGGAGTCGGAGCTGTCGGAGTCGGACGAGCTCTCCTCGCTGCTGTGGCTGCTCTCTGTGCTTTTGCTCACCACTGGGGCTGTGGGGGGAGGTGGAGGGGGAGCCTCTGCAGGCTCATCGGGCATTTTTGCAAACCTCATCTCAAAGACATCCTGCAAAAAGGAGAAAAATCGGTGACCAAAGGAGTCTTGGCCACAAACAGCTCATTCCAGCTTTTTAAATGCATCGGGGTAGGGTCTTTGTGCACTACAAGTAAATAATAATATACAGAATATGGCTGCCCATCTGGTAAGCCCAAGAAAATTCTCCAATGACTTTAAAACCAAGGATTATAATATTTTAGGAGCTGAACATGACATTGTGAAGAGCACACGAGGCTCTTTCCAAGGGCTGGAGGAATCTCCCTTGTCGGTGCCAAGAGCAGATCCACACCTGGATCTCTGAACTGACACCTTAAACCTGAACTAAAGACACTCTGGAAGATGCATTTGCCAACACCTTTACCTGGAGCTTCCTGGCCATGGCCACCACCTCGTGGTCTGGAGGGTTGTACTTGTAACAATTAGAGAACATTAACCGAATATCTGCTGCAAAACTTTGTGCATCCTGGTATTCCCGACTGTCCATTTTTTTCTGCAAGCAAACAAAGCCAAAGGGAAAGGGGAAAAAAAAAAAAAAACCATGAGCAAAAGGCATTTGGAGCAACAGTTGTGGAAGACACCTGAACCTCAGAGACAGAACAGCCTCAAAAATCCCATCTAAGAGAATGGAAGTTTGGTTTGAGTTATTGGTTCTTAAATAACATTCAGAGTTTCTGCTTTGTAAAACAAGCAAACAAACACCAGGCAACCAAAGGAGTTGATATTTCATAGCAGTTTAAACACAAAGATTCTAAATTGGCCTTGTTTTCTAAGTAGTAAAATATAAATCTGTCAGAGTCCACATTGTACCAGAAAACATTTAGAAATCATTAGAAAAATGGATCAGGAACTAAAAGAAACAAGGATCATGGATGGAAAGGGCAAGAGTCAACAAGCAAGTGACAATTACAGCAGTAGCTCAAGTGTGGATTTCTACATATGCTTGGATATATTTGCCTTGTAAATCTGAAAGGGCAGAAAAGATGATGAAAATCTAACTCTGACTTCCAGCTAACAGAGGGCAGGAGGTTTGCTTGGCAATTCCTACAGCAAAATAGGCATTTCCACTGGAACTACAACTCCCACTCTTAATTTAAAAATCCAACTGATAGAAATGGATACAGAACTCACCCTTTATTAACCTACTCATAATGTTATTTCCTGGAGTAGTGAGGATAAATGTCAAACAGTTGTACCTTGCTCCTTTCTTTTATTTTTCAGTTCTCACTTCCATCCGTTTCTCAGGCTGTTTGGGACTCAGTGGCTTGGGTTTAGAGAGAGCAGTTTATAGCATTCCCAGCACTTAATTGATTTTATGCATATATTACTACTATGTATAAAACCTTAGCTCCAATTACTTCTGCTGAAAGGAACCAGAAACTAACACTAGGTTTCATTTGCATTTAAAAGACCTGGGTTTAAAGAAATTCTCTATTTGCCAAGTGCTTCCAGGCCTCCCTTTTGTGGGTCCTGGGCACCAGGATCTAAAGGGGAAAGAAGGGCTGACTGGCAGACAGGCTGGGGACATGCTGGGGACAGACATCCCCCATCCCAGCAGCACTCAGGGATGCTCAGGGTCTGTCAGCCACCCCTAACATCACCAAAATTCCCATTTGTTCATGGAATTACAGAAATTTCACAGCTGTGACAGACCTTGTAACTGTCTTGGAACACTGCAGTGACTCCTGGAGCTGTTTTTGTGGTGAAAAGGGCAGAATTTCACACCAGGATCTCCAGAGAAGGGAAGGGCTGACTGGCAGACAGGCTGGGGACAAACATCCCCCATCCCAGCAGCACTCAGGGATGCTCAGGGTCTGTCAGCCACCCCTAACATCACCAAAATTGCCATTTTTTCATGGAACTACAGAAATTTCACAGCTGTGACAGACCTTGTAACTGTCTTGGAACACTGCAATGACTCCTGGAGCTGTTTTTGTGGTGAAAAGGGCAGAATTTCATCTCCAGGGATTCAGCTTCTGAGGAACCTGATGCAGGGTGGTGATGTCCCTGCAGCCCTGCTGTGCTGCAGCCAGACATCTGTCAAACTTTTGTAAACAGACCTCATTTTCCTGGTGAATAAACCAGGAGACAGCCTGGGAGCCAGAGCACAGAGGCAGAAAGGGAAATAAGTCTGTGGTGCTCCTGTCTGAAAAGCCTCTCAGGCCAATTCCAAAGTAAAACATATGTTCAAACCAAAGGGCCAGTTTATTTTAAAATACATCTTACTGCATGAAAGGCCTTTTTATATTTGTTTGGCACGCTCAGGGCCTGATTACTGCCTATGAAATACATTCCAATGTCTGAGGCTTTGCTTTTCATCCAAACTCAACAGTGCCCCAGCCCAACAGTTTTTAATCCGTGGATTTTTGTTTTGTTTTCTTATAAAGAATAATTAGCTTAACAAAAGTAAGACAAGCACTTTAAATCAGTGGGCTGGAGTATCTTCTGTTATAAATACACCTGGAGATATCCAGGTGCTTACAAAAAAAATTACAGTTGCAAATCAGGAGTCAGACTGGCAGAGGTGCAGGCCAGTCACCCATCCTCTGTCCCACACACAGAAATCTCATTTTTCCTCTTCATTAATTGTTTAATCATCTTTAATGTTCAGAAATTTGTTTCCTCATATCTAATGTGTCTCTTGCTCTAAGGTAAGTCTTGTCCTGCCCACAGAGGACACAAAGAATGTCTCCTCACTTTTGAGACTCTGAACTCAGCTGCTCTGAAACTACAGCAGCTCACTGCAGGAAAATGAAAAAAATGAAGGGATGAGCAGAGCTCCACCCCTGGAGGGAGTGCTTTATTCCAAAAGGAAACACCCTGTGGGAATCCTCTTGCACAGCAAAGCCTGCTGCTTGTTCTGCACTGAGCAAACCAAAGGCAGAGACATCCCTGTCACTGCTGGGACCCAGCAGCCAGAGGATGGAGCAGGAGAAGAGGTGCTCCAGGTGCCCCCAGCATCACACAGGGGGACAGGGATGTTCTGCAAGTGGTCCCTGCCTGCCTGGGGACAGGGCAGCAGCAGCTCCAGCCCCAGTGCATCCCACTCCTCACAGAAAATCAGAGCTGCTGCCTCCCTCTCTCCTCACACTTCCATCCTTTTCTACTCCAAGCAGTTCTGCTCTTTCCCTCTCTGTGATAAAGAGAATTGAGGTGGAGATGAGCTCACAGGTCCTGTCCCTTCAGCTGTTCCCACTCTCAGTCTGAGCTCCAGCACAGAATTCCAGCACATCCCTCTGCTCCTGGCTGCAACAAGCTCAGCTCAGCCCCTCTACCTCAGTCACAACAGCCAACCTGCCCCCGCCACCACACACAGAGGAAACAACCTCCAAATCCTCCTGGAGACACCTCTGCCAGGGAAAAAAAATGCTCCTGGACATGAAGGATATTCTCAGAGAAAAATTAAACCTAACACAGCCACAGAAGCAGAGACAAGATGTGTTACAGCTGCAGCAATGCTGCTGTTTCACTTTCTCACATAATTCCTCCCAGATTAGTCTGGAGACCTTTAGTTGTGCTGCTTTATCACAGCCATTGTCACTTGGGCAGAACTAAATCTAAAAACCTTTCAGAGCTACAGAGGAAGTCCCTGACACTGGAAAATGACACTGCCTGCAAATGGCAGGTTTCTGTTCCAGGCAGTGAACATATTATGGGCTGCATCTCTGAGAAGTCACACTATGATCTACAGGCCAAGACCAATGACAATAAAACACTCCATAAAAAACCAATAGCAGACAGCACTTCAAACAACTTTATTAAGAAAAATACTGCCATGTGGAATGAGAAACTCAGAGTCTTTAGGTGTAAAAGACTCCACTGGGTTTGCCATCAACCTGCCTCCAATTTTCTGCCCTACACTAGAGGGAGGATAACACCTGCACTTGCCAGATAGGGGCAGAGGTGCACAATTTTAAAAGAATGAAGTCAGGACTATAAAAAGATTTAAGTATGAAGAAGTCACCAACCCAAGAAACCACAGCTTTGCACCTAGGTTTGTCAGAATTCAGCACAAGATCTCTTGCAATAAGAAATCACCGAGGCACACATGGAAATACCAGCCTTGAGAGGGTCAGGATTTCACTCCCTCCATCTCTAATCTTCCTGCAATCACCTGGGGCTTCATCTAGCAGGCTGCAGGTATCTCTGGAGACCCAGAGCATCCCTAGGATGGATGCATGGCACATCAGAGTGTGACACGCTGCTCCCAGGTACCACACAGGATCTGCCAGGGAACCTGACAGGAACCACAGCCACAGCTGCCCTTCTGCCACCTGGGCATTCAGACAATCCCAGGCACTGGCTCAGCTGGCAGCAAAACCCTTCTGGCAATGCCAGTGAAAGCCAGCAACATCTTCACCTCCTGCACATGGAAGTCTCCCCTCACCAACAGAGATTACTCCAGTGCCTGGCTCACAACAAGATGGGAACTACAAAGAACATGGCTTTGCTTCATGGAGGGATTCAGAAAACCTCCAAATCTACTGAGAAAAACCAAAATATTGAACCATACGAAGCTAGGCTCTTGAGAAACCAAGCATGAACCACAAAACCATTACACACCTCCCTTTGTACCATAATATTCCAGTTGGAATTGTTCAGTGTAAGCCTATCTGCCACCACCACCAAGCAGGCAGGCAGCAGCTTCTGGAAATGGGATACTATCAACTGAATCCCATGAAATGAAGCACCTCCTCTCTTCTTAGAGTGCAACACAATGCCAAGAACACCAGCTAAACAGCTGGACTAGCCACAAAGAGGAGAGAATGCCATTGTACTTTGCTTTGTGTACACCACCTGCTTTGCAGGGCAGAAAAAAAAAAGCTGCCTCAGCTTATGGCAAAAAAGGGAGAGGGGAAGGAAACAAAACATAAAAATATCCAAACAGGTTCAGTTTCTACCCTCTCCCCTCCCCCTCCCTCAGAAGAAGCTACTCCCTCTGCAACCAGAGGGACCCCCCAGCAGAAAGAGGTGGTAAACCAGGACGTACTTTCACAGTACTGAGATCCATGGGGTGTTTGATTATATCGTGATAGTCGTGCAACTCCAAAGCCTCTGCATCCACGGGCTTGTAAAAGGGCCAGGCGTAGGCAGCGTGCTTCTTGGAGAGCATCTCCTTGAGGATGCTGTCACAGTACTTGAGGTGCTCGGAGAGTTTGCCCTTCTTGCCCGCGTGCTGCGGGACCTCCCCGTCCTCCAGGTCCTTCTTTGGTGGTTTGATGGGGCGGCCGCCGCTCTCCCTGCGCGCGATGATTTTGGCCTGCTTGGGGTCCGACAGGGCCGTGGGGGACTCGCTCCTGCTGGCGGTGATGGCAGACGTGGTGGGGGTGGTGGTGTCTGCTTTCCGCTTCACTCCCTTTTTCTGGAACGGCACAAGGGGACAGGCTCTGTGAGAAAGCCCAGCAGAAATCTCAGCCTTAAGTTTTGCCTGTCCTCTGACAGAAAAAAAAAGTTATTTCGCTGGGATAAATGGGATTTGTGATCAGAAGATCAAACACACAGTGGCTACAGTGCTGCACGTCACCTGAGCCACAGTAACCAATCCAAGTCAACCCAAACCATGCTGCAAAATGTGTTATTTCCCTCTTATGGAAGGCAGGACTCTTACCTCGTGTTTGCCCAGGGAAAGGAGGGTGCCCAGTCCATTACTGCAGCTCAGCTGATGCATGGGGACTGAGCAAGTGGCAGTACCTTAACCACATGTCTGAGTCCCCAGTGGCAGGATCAGGCTCTAAGTTCTGGACCAAAGCACATTAATCACCAAAGACCCACGAGCCCTAGCTCCCCTGTATTTAGTGGGTGTGCTAAGGTGGATTTTGCCTTAAGCAAACAAACCCTCGCACATAAATTCAAGCTGTGACTGTCCAGTCAGCTCTCTTGTGCTCCTGTGAAGGATTTATTTCTCTGGAGAGGGAGATGGGGGGGAAAAAAGTTCCTTAGAGAAATCTAAAGGAAATCTTAAGTAAATCCCAAGCAGAATTAATTTTGCTGTGTGTACTTGGCAAAGTCACTTCTGGGTTCATCCTTGAGTTTTAAAATGAAATTGATTCTCAGAAGCAAGTTATTTGAAAAGAAACTGAAATATGAGACAGGTTTTTTGAGGAGGACAGCTTAGCTACGAGATCTGACTTACAATTTCTCTAACAATTCCAAAACACCAGGGTTAAATAAGCAAAACAGTTTGGTGGCTCTGCTGGTCCAAACAATCTCACAGCCAATACTGTTGCAATTAATTCTACAGTTTATATAAAAAAACCCCCAGCTTTCTCTGAGCTGCGCTTTCATCATTTTTAAAGCAATACACAGCTTGCTAGAAAATTTCAATTATTTAGGTAATGTCTCCATTTACCCATAAATTAACATAATAAAACAGCAAAACACCAGTGACAACTCCCAAAAGATTACTCAGTAAGGAAGACAGAACTAAAGCACTCAAAAGCTGCAGGCAACATCAGTCTCCTCCAACTGGAGTGACAGGCTTGTCTTGAACTGGTTTAAAGCAGAGAGGAACATTCCTGATGCTGGAGCCTGCAAACCTTAAAGGAACAGCCCCAGTAAAATGAGGGGCTCAGGTAGGGAGGGCAGAGATGCTTTGAGCTGCAAACCTTAAAGGAACAGCCCCAGTAAAATCAGGAGCTCAGGTAGGGAGGGAAGAGATGCTTTGAGCTGCAAACCTTAAAGGAACAGCCCCAGTAAAATCAGGAGCTCAGGTAGGGAGGGAAAGGAAGGTTTTGAGCTGCAAACCTTAAAGGAGCAGCCCCAGTAAAATGAGGGGCTCAGGTAGGGAGGGAAAGGATGCTTTGAGCTGCAAACCTTAAAGGAATAGCCCCAGTAAAATCAGGAGCTCAGGCAGAGAGGGAAAAAGATGCTTTGAGCTGCAAACCTTAAAGCAACAGCCCCAGTAAAATCAGGAGCTCAGGCAGGGAGGGAAGAGATGCTTTGAGCTGCAAACCTTAAAGGAACAGCCCCAGTAAAATCAGGAGCTCAGGCAGGGAGGGAAGAGATGCTTTTGAGCTATTTGGTGTAAAATGGGGGAAATTCCAACAGCCCTGGAGCAGCAGCGCAGGGCAAGACTGTGAAAGGAGATGTTGGAACTGAGCTGGAGCAAACACAGGTGGAATCACCTCAGCTGGAGCGTGTGAAAAGTGGCAAAATCGCTCTCAACCGTCTAAAACTCGACACCCAACGCTGAAAGCAGGAACGCACGGAGCCAGCGGCGAGGGCTGGCAGCGCAGCCCTGCTCAGCAGCGCTGCCCCGTGCAGAGGGAGGATTTACCCGGATTTACCTTGACGACCGGGGGCGTGGGGGGCACCACGGGCATGATCGGAGCGGCGG
>VZTZ01028200.1:205453-234139 GCA_013400955.1 Drymodes brunneopygia | reverse complement strand
ATATTAAAGTCTCCAAAAGAAACTACTCATACTCTAAAAAGGCAGACCCAAGGCGGAGCCAGGTTAATGAGTACCTAAAAAATGTAGAATAAATTTAAATATGTATACCAGTCTATGAATATGTAACAAGCTGATGCAATAAAAAAAAAGTATAAAAAGAGAGTCTTGTCATCATATCAGAGTGCTCTTGGCTCCGTGCCAAGAGTTCCCAGCATCACCTAAACATTGTAACCCTTTTACTCTATCCCTTATTATCTTCTTATTAAACCTTTAAATTTTAACAGGAAACTAAACCTCATTTTTAACAGCTGGGAGTGTACTGGGAGCAAACTGAGAGCAAACTGGTGCTGCTGGATTTGGGTAAGGGCTGCCAGGCCGGGGAGAGCACAAAGGACACAGCGGGATTTGCTCGGTGCTGTTACCAAGGGTACAACTAAAGTGAGGAATCTCTGATCTGAGTGCTTGTGCCATGGGTTTAGGTCAGCCACGTGCAAAATAATTCCAGCTTTTCGCATGGAGTGTTGCTCTGGGATAGTCTTCACCCCTTGGATGCTCCCAGAGCTGCACTGAGCTCAGCACAAGGGCAGGGGATGGGACAGTGGGAGGTGTTCATCCCCTGCAAATGGCAACAACCACTGCCCTAAGCCACGTGAGCACCCAGCAGCTCAGAGCACTCCAGATTTGCCACAAGTGCACAGAGTGGGATTTTTGGGGTTGTCCTGTACACGGACAGCATTTGGGCTCAGTGATTCCTTGGGTCCCTTCCAACTCCATATTTTATGAATCTCAGTAGAGTTTAAGTCTCCTGATGACCTCAGTGTCTCTGATGCTACAACTGCACTGCTAAAAGCCTGCCTACTGGTATAACATTAAAGGGGATAAATCTACTACCTAATATAACTAGAGCAGCAATCCTTCTTCTATGTTTTATCAAAGGATGCTGAAAAGATACATCATCATTAATTTCTCTGAGCTTGGATAGAGTTATAGCTCCATTTAGCACCTGAAATGTGGGAAAACAGAGGAACAATTGACTTTCCCAGAGCAACAATTAGACCTTGTTTAGAGGAAAAAAAAAAAACTGCAATCATTTAACTCAGCCCACACAAGCTCCTTTATGAACTGTTTTAGCATACTTGGACATTTTAGTCCTCAATCTATTTAAATCAATTCTAGGTAAGCTGAACTAAACTTAGTTTCCACTGATATGCAATGGTCTACACAGCCTTTTGCAATGGCTTAATAAATCCTTTAATTCTATGATGTTGTAACCATGTGTGCAAAAGAAAAATATACAGGGTTTAGGGGATTAGCAAAATTTGAATCCAAGTCTCTGCTGTGTCAGACTTCTGCCAGGACCCAGGGTGAGCTGTGCAAACCCAAACCTGTAACGACTTCCCATGCCATGCTCTGGCAGCAGACTGGCATTTCTGATTACTTTATCTTTTCTTGCCTTGGTTTCTTCTTTTCATAGAGAAGCAGCAGCCCTGCCCTCCCTCACTGAAGTGCTGCATGGATGGGCAAGCCACAGATGGCAAGATTGGTGTGACAAATGCAGAGCAGCCTGGAGACAGACGAGCCCTGAAACCCTGAGTGAACATCACCCAGACATCTCCCACCTTCCTCCCCTCTGCTTTAACTGTGAGACCACGCTCTCCCTTCCCAGCCTCTTCACCATCTGCAAAGTCCAGCAGCCTGGAAGGTGGGTCAGGCCTGGGGAGCAGCTGCCAGCATCCCCTGTCCCGGGGTGGATCCGTACCTGCGCTCTGTGTGCCCGCTGAGGGCTTGCGACCTTTGCCTTTGGGAACTGGGGGTAGCAATTCCACCTCCTCCTGAGGCATCTGGGCAACCTTCTGCAGAAATATCTTCTCCAGGGCTTGAGCCATGAGGACAATGTCATCTGTGGGCTGCACAAAGAAGAATGCGAGCTTTTGTTGATATCATTCACATATTTGAGGCAGCGAGGTTGAAGATCAGGCTTAGAAAACACTGATGCCCTTCAAATAAATTATGGCATTCAAACTCTAAATAACAATAAACAGATTAGCTCTTCTCCCTCCTTGCTTGCCACTCTCCTGCTCTTCTATTCTGCTCTAGCATGCAATAATTACAGCCCCTAAGTGTGCTGCATCCAGAGAGTTATCAGGACTTCAGCAGGGGCCTGCTAAAGCAGCATCCTGTGCAGCAGTGTGGAAGCAGCAAACTGGAACGGATGTGCTGTCCTTCCCTGCTTGCCAGCAGGTCCAAGGGAAGAGGCTAAACACACATTCTGTGGCTCAAACTAATTAATTTGTTTATTTCAGCTGTTCTCCAGTCTGGGTCAATGATGACAAACGACTGGAGAAAACAGAATACAAAGAATTTTAACAACCTAACAAAACAGCAAACAAGCCAAACCCAAAATAATAATAATAAGCAATCTAAATGTGTGTAAGTATGAACATATTTATGGAGACAGAGTCAAAGAACAGAGTTATGATTCCTGAACTCCTTTTTGCTGCTAACAGCTACTATTTAGTGCCAGACAGTCTAACACACAGCACTAAAGCACCTCCAAACACCTGCAGAGCACTGCATAAAGTGCAGCTCATCCCAGAGAACTCCTAACTGAAAATAAAAGGAGTAGAAACTTGCTGAATAACCCCCAGAACAGAAATCTACCTATAATTAAAAGGCATATTTGCCATTGTAACTAGTCTGGGGGAAGAAAGAGGCAGCACAAAGACAGCTTTGTGCATTTCAAGTAACGTGGTTGCAATTAGTGGCATTTCAAATCCTTGCAAGGAGCCGGCCCTGCTCAAAACCTGCACAGTAACAGGGGGTAGATGGGTCTTTTTCTAAAGGTTTTTCTGGTCTTTTTTACCTTGTTATAAATGTAACAGTTTGTAAACATGGTGTTGAAGTCCTGCATACATTCACTGGCACTCCAGTAATAGTTGTGCTCCAGGCGCTTCTTGATCGTCCCCATGTCCATGGGGTTTTTTATTATTTTGTGATAATCCTGTTGGAAAAGCAGGAAGGATGTTACATCTCCTGATTCAGTTTTGTTCACATCTTCCTCTAATCCCTGCTTTCTCCTCATTCCCCTAAAAACACCCCCCCCAGATTTTGTGGAAATGTAAACACATATTCATTTTTTTCTAATTTATATCTTTTTAGCCTCCCATAATTGTGAACCTGACTCCAAAGCACACAACCTCCAGTCTGGGAATCAGCATTTCTGCCTCCCTTTTTAAAAGGCCGCCTCTGGCACTTACAGAAGTTTTACAGGGCTGCCTAAAACTGCGCTCAAAAGTTTCAGTCTCTTATTTTAAGAGCATTTTGGCCTTTAAAATGTTTCCACCTGTTAATCCAGTTTCTCCTTGGGCTGATGTGGAGCACCCGCAGAGGCTGTGATTAGCCTGGGGACGCTGCAGGGCCGTGCAGTGTCATTTTCTTGTTCTGGATTAGAGCACCAAATGCTCTCTTGCTGCAAACAAAGCCCAACACCATCCCAGGCCCTGATATTTCCACACTCTGAGCAATCCCAAAACCCATCTGACCAATAGGCAGTTTCCTAAGCTGAGAAGGCGACAAACACGTACCGGCAAATTCAGCTTGATTGCATCAACAGGCTGGTAGAAAGGCCAAGCAAACTGATGCTTCCACAAGGTCTTCACCACGACATTTTGCATATATTGCAGCTGGTTGGTCTTGCGGCCGGGTTTATTGGGATTAGTCACCTCCGGAGGCGGCGGATTCACAGGGCCCTGAGGAGCCTGGATCGCTGACGTGACCGCCGACATCTTCCTGCTCGGGCTCTCACTCGCTGTCACTGCGGCAGCAACGGGGAGATCTTCCTTCTTCCTTTATGCTCCCTGAACGGGACTGACATCCCATTTCCAGGGTGCAACCATACAATCTAGAGCAAACTAGAGAGAGAGGGGGGACAGGGTGTAAATAGAGGTTTCTGCAGCAGGCAGGTTGAGACACTTCGTCTGTGGACAATATTTAAACTCAAGATCTTCACCCCACTGACTTTGTTCCTGTAACACAGTTTATTCTGGAGATGGGCACAGTTCAAGACACAAGAGACTGCAGGATTGCTATTCCCAAATTCAAAGCCTGCAGAGACACAGCAAGCTTCATGGGACTAGTTCTTGCTTTAGCTGGCTCAGAGAGCATCTTCATGTCAAGAAAAACACTCGGGGCAACCCAAGACTCCCGTCAGGGAATGCAGTTAGGATGTAACGCAGACTCCCATGAATGCACTGATGCAAGCTGCTAAATCCATAGCTTCCAGCTCCATGTAAACTGAACTGCATTGTCTCTAGACCCATGCTGCCTGGCACTGAGTCAGCTCACAGGGCTCTGCTCTGGTGCAATGGGTAGCCTGAAATCCCGTAAGGAAGAGCAGACGACAGCTGCCAGAGGACCTCGATTCAAGGAAATGAAAGAAGGGGCAGAGGAGGATGCTGTGAACTGCTGGGAATGAAAGGTGTCACCAGAAACAGCCCAACTTGAGTGATCTGCACTTTGAATCTCATAAATGTCTTATTGTATCACTTACTGCATGCACCTGAGTGGTTTTGAGCCCAGTTTTGCACCACAGTTTTGAGATCCAGGCTCAAATAATAACTGGTGTTGTACTGATATCCCACGACCTGGCTCAGAGAGCGCTGTCATGTTCTCTCTCAAAGGCACATTTGAAATAGAGGAGAATACATAAATTGCATTATTGTATTCTGGTTTTCCCTCTGCAAACTGCAGAGGTAAAAATAGCCCAGTATCACTGTGCCTCGTGTAGCATATGGTAAACAGCTTTGCTATGTCATCTTCCATAAACATTGGATATTTCAGCTCACATCAGGGCTGCAGCCACTCTTCTCGTGGCAAACAGACCCCAATCACTTTCTAGAGGCAAATTATTTCAAATATGTTTAGAAAGCCATACAAATAATCTGACATACGCTTCTTGGTTGAACAGAGAAACATGAGCAGAGACAGAAGCTGCAGCAGCACAGGAATGAAAAAAGCAGGGAGGCATCCTAGGAAAAACCCAAAAACCTCTGCTTTGATACAGCCCTAATCATCTCTACTGAATATCTGGACTAAATATAGAACATCAACTTACCCTGTGAGCTGCTGATTAGATGAAGGCAAAAAGTAAACACATACCTAACTCGGGGAAATTTTACCAAAATAGCTGTGTACCAACAAACAGCTCTGCAGCAGAGAGGGAGGGAACTGTTAAAAACCTAAACCAAACCCCTGTGTGAATACATGTGATTATTTGTGCAGGGAACAGATAAGTCCAGTTCTGATGCTGCCACCATTTGTTCACAACACCCACTGTATTCCAAGGATGTAGAAAAATGCCAGTAGGACTCTCTTGTGCCGTGGATTTAAGTACAGATCCAGAATCAGGCTTCTGGTCCCTGTTTTTAGGTAACTCAAGAGCCCAGCTTAGCTCCAAAAGGACTGGTTTCTCATCTGATCATTCTGCTGGTGACAGGCAGGGTGATCACCAAGGAGCCAAAAGGGATGCTGGAATCCTTTGGACAAGGCATTTCAAAACTAGAAGGTTTCTTGAGATTTGAGATTTGGAAGAAACCGGGGAAATATTTTCTCCTGGTGTTCCAGCAAGTCAAAGCAGCAGCAGAAATATTGCAGATTCAATCTTCAGATCAAGGGGGGTAAATAGACAAAGATTCAAAAACAAGAAAAAAAAGATAATTAGGAAGTTTCACGCAGTTTCACTCCTTCTGGGGAGCTCCCTGCATGGATTCAGGTTTCTGAGCAACATCCATCATCCCAGAGAATGCAACGCTGGCTGCAGGCCCCTGGTGACCACCACTGAAGCATTTTGTTTGCTGTCCTCTTGATTAACAAACTGAATCCAGTGCAAGGATTGAGGGGAAATAAAACACCCACTGAGAGCAATTCCTACTGCTAGAGAGCATTTGGGTCACAAGTTTGAAACTATGCAGTGTAACTCAAGTCTTCTCTTTAAATAACCCGAGGCTAAATATGATTCTCTTTTCATTTGAATTTCCTGATGTCCTACCTCTCAAACTCCAATTTGATAAGGATTTTTAATTAATTTGTATTCAATCCCAGAACTGTAATTCAACAAACCACAGACCCATAGTCTGAGAGAGGTAGGAGCTTTCTGTCCCTGACCTTAGCCAAGGCTTTCAGTATCTTCACCCCACAGCTCCTCATCTGTGTCATGGAGATAGTGGGAGCTCCTTTCTGTCCCCACCCAGCAGAGAACTCTCTGAGACAGGCACTGCCTCTCCACGGGGCCATTTGGATCCTCCAGCTTAAACAAGGCCACATAAAAGGATGGAACAGTCATCAGTGACCCAACTCAGAAAGGATTTTAATTAAGAACATTACCAAAACAAGGAGGGGCAGAACCATGACAGCCAACGTGGTCAGTTGCCTGCTCTTCCTTAACTTCCATGCTCCAACTCACTGGTTTTTACACCCAAAAGTGGCTCCAAAGCTCCCAGCAGCACTGGCATTGAACTGCTGGATCCTGCAGGAGACAGAAATAGCTACCTGGACTATCTGGCAGCACTGGAAATGCTGTCCTGCCATAAATAAAGCTTTAATGTGCATGTGCCTCATTGCACCTTTAACCCTTGGTCCAGCAGCTTTCTCACCATTTGCTGGGGAAGCTGCTTTAATACTGGATCACTTTGTATTTTTTAAAACTAAAAACTTGTTTCTATAGCCATTCCTTAAGACTCAAAATGGTATCATTTTTAAGAATGTAAAAAGCAGGACTATGAAGAATCTGGAAGACGAGGGTGAAAATACTTTGAAAATGTCCAAAAGGCAATGACTTGGAATTAAAGATAAATTAATGCCTGAGAAATCTACTCCATGTGAGACATCATTTATTACATGATGGAAGTGAGAGCCCTGACCATCTGACATCCTAAATTACCACACAAATCATCCAAGAGGACACTTTAGTAGACCCACAGACAAAAAACAAGCAAGCTTCTACAAACTGTCCCATAACTACAGGTAGAATTCAACTACACAGTTCTTGTCTAAGCACTCCAGCACTACAGAAATGGCACTGGTATCAATAAATATTTAAAATATTATGGCCAGTGACCCAGGACATCACTGTACAAGGTACTGTACAAGCCTGGAGCAAAGACTGCTAAAACCAGACATCATGTGCACCTTCCACTGAGGGGCTAAGGTGAGACTCCTTTTAGCCCTGCAGTAATGACTTCTTAAATTTTAATTTTTAAATCAGTACTTATCCTGTTCCTCAGGCCTGTAATGTTCAAGAAGCAGGAGCTGTTGTTGATTTCTCTGTCTGCACAAGCAGATATAGCAAATTTAAAATACACCCTTAAAGTGCTGTCATACGTGAAGAGTGAACACTGTTCCTCCTTCTTAATCAGTCTGAGACAGTAATTAAAGGCAAAAGCCAAAACCTCAAAGAAACCTTGCTTCTCGGGAGTTTAAGTCCTTTTGTGCTAAGTTGCAACCTCAATGGGGCAAACATCAAAATGGGGCAGGCATAAAAAAACTCAGCTAGTTGGATGGACTTTTTCCTTAAAAAACCATTCTTCCATTGATTCTCTCGCAGGGGGTCAGTCAGTGGAGAGACAGCTGGCATGGAGAAAACATGTAAATAATTCCCTGCACTAGCAGGATAACATTTTCCTGTCTGCAGTGGTGGGGACTATTTAAAAGCAGTTCTGAGGCCCATGAAGTGCAGAGTGCCAGCACTCCTGCTGCCCCAGCCAACAGCTCTGCCACTTCCTTTGGCAGTGCCCAACATTTAACGGATGCTCTGCTCCCGTGCAGGACCCGATGGGCTTTGTTTTGATTGCAAACTTACAGCAAACTTGATGTCAGCCTGGCAGTCCAACAGCTCCTTGGGTTTTTCCCCTCCTTGGTACAGTGTTTCTGTGTGGTTACTTGGACACTGATCAAAATCTGGCACAATTCCAGCCCGGCCAGAAACAGCCACATAAATCTTCCCATCAGGGAAAATTATCGAGTTTGAGAGATGTTCCTTGACCTTGTTGTTATCTGCACATTTTTATTTACATTACAGTAGCTCACAGAGGCTGGGCAGAGACCAAGGTCCCTTGGTACTTCACACTCTGCACACACAAAGCTCCTGTTCCTTCCTCAGAGGGCTGCTGCTCACAACTCACACTTTACACCACGCTGAGGTGACATGCCCAGAGCCCCCCAGTCAGCAGCCAGACCCAAAATTTGACAGCAGGGCAGTCAGAGCAACGCTGCTCCAAGCATTGCTTCCCCACATTGGCTCCTTGCAGCCTCCAAAGCAGATTCTCAGTCTTTTTTTTTTTTTCCCAACAACTGGAAGTTGGGTTAGATTTGTTACCATGTGCTACTGTTCACCTCAGAGGAGCAGCCCAACCTTGCTCATCTTGCCCAGACTTTCTCTGCACGAGAGGTTTAGCACTCCAAAACCTCAATACAAAGCCAGGTAAGGTTATTCATGAGGGTTGTACCCATTTCATTCTATGGCTGTAGAAAGTAAGGGTTACACCAGCACTGCTCCAGTCTCCTCAGAGGGAAACAAAGCTGGAGGATGCCTCCTTTTCCTCCTCCTTTGCCTTCCCTTCCCAGCCCCACGCAGCTTTCAGTACCTACTAACATGTCAGCAGGGATGGTGTCTCCAAATTCAAGGGATGTGCAATTTGAGAGCAAGACTTGAGGACAGACGAGTTGCTTTATCAGCCAACCCTGCCCTGGCAGACAGACACACTACACACAACACGCCACCCCCTCAAGACACTGGGATTTACACTTGGCTTCACTGCAGGAGCTGGGAATTTGGCTGGTAGTGCCCCCATGGCACACTCTGAGAGTCCATTCAGCTGTCCTTGCTGTCTCCCAAATCATTAATTCCACACATCACAGATTTGCTTTTCATGGACATTATTTTGAGCACCGCCCTAATAACATCCTGAGACTGGGAGATGCGACCGTGTCCTGAGCTCACCTCTGCATGAGGGAGGGGAAAAGATCACAGCAGATTAAGTCAGTTCCTTGGCTTTTGACTTGGTTGGTTGAATGCTCATCAGATTATGCAGATGGCTTTCCCACCCTTGGTCTCTCCTTGGCTATTATAAGAGCAGGTGTTTCCTCAGTAAGGAGCCTGTTGGTTCCTAACCAGCAAGTAGGAATCAGCCAGGAGGAACTGGTTAACAGAATTAACTGGCAATTTCAAGGGTCTTCAGTTTTGATGCCTACTCAGTGCTCCCCACAAATCATGCTGCTCTAAGATCTCTGACAAGCTGCCTTCAAACCCAGGGGTACCCAAAAGTCACTTTAATAAAAGCACTGGAGACACATAAACACTATTAGGCACCACAAATAAAGTGACAGACTTGCTGATAATTAGAGGCCAGAGTATTTCTCTCCCCTACGTCACTAATGGTACAGGAAACACTTTCTGATCAAGTCAGAGCAGGAATTTAACTGCACATCACACACAAGTCAGATGGGGCTCAACTGCTTCCTAAAGGCTGCACTTTCAAGTGCAGGGAGTGATGTTTAACACTAAACCAAGTTCATTTTCATAGCTTTGAATTTGGTTTTGAGGGCAGCTTTAAGAGACCAATGTCAGTAAAGAATTAGGCATGGTTGACCTTTCTTTGCATTGGGGAGGACAGAATGACCTCTGGACATCTCTTGCAGCCCTGCTTTTTGTGGTCCCCTGAAAACATGGAGGCAGCAAATTTCAACTCAGACTATGTTGGTTTTGTGCAAGCTCCCGAGTTACAGGGTTTTGTTAAAAAGGCTACAGGGGGAAGGAAAGTGGTTACAGAGCTTACTCTGGGTTGGATTCCTGACCAAAGGAGCTCAGCCAGCTTTGGGACCTGACTCTGCATTAAGGACTGGACTCAGATAAGCTGAACTGCATTTGCAAAAAATCAGCCAGGAGGTACTTGAGCAAATTAACTGGGTGGCCTATCATGAAACAGTTAACAAATGCTCAACTGTAATAAATAAGATCTATGAACAGGTTCCAGAGTACTTGGAGCAGCTGGTGGCTTGCACATCCAAATCAACAGGATAGGAATGGGTAGGTGCCTCACAGGAAAATGCTGGTGGTTGTGCCTCTCACAGGAGACACAAATTACACCTTTATGGCAATGGGGAAAAAAAAGTGTTGGGTTTTACATAAGAGAGATTTGGCATAGCAAGTGAAGTGTTTGGGATATCCACATGTCTGAGCAGACTCTGCTCGTGCCATTTTTCCCCAGAGGGGAAAGGTGGAGATGCAATGGAATCACCTTGTGTGACCCACAGGGCTGAACTCACACCACCTAACGAGGGGCAGAGCCAGGGAGAAACCAGACAGCCAACATTTACAGGGAAAAGATCCTGCTTCAGAGCAGATTTTCTCTCTTATCCAGTGCATTGCACACTTATCTGGCAACTCTGAGCATTTGCAGGGGTGGCTGCAGCCCCCCAAAAGCCCCCATGCAGCAGCAGCCTGGGACATCAGGCACAAAGGAAGTGCTGGGAAGGTGCTGGCAAGTGGCCACATCCCATCCACACTCTCAGTGTGTCAGGAGCAGGATGGGGGCAGGAAAGTGGCTGAGGGCACACTGGAAGCACAGTGCAAACCACAGCACAGCCAGCAGCCCAGTCCCCGGGGATTCAGGAACCACTTCAAACCTAGTCCTGCAAAATGCTCAGCAGCTTTCCCCTCCCACTGAGCTGCAAGGTCTCTGTGGCTCAGCACCTCACCACAGAGGGTTCTGCAGACTTATCACCTGCAAGATTCAACTAATTGGTCAATCTAGATAAACCTCTTTCTAAGGAACATTTAAGCACAGGCAGGAAAAAACTCAAGCTCTGCACACTTTGTGGTTTCTCTACCTGAGTCAATTCCTTTTCCAGCTGTCTGTTAGAGAGAGGTAGAATGACAAGGGAGGTTCAGTGCTGCCTTGTCTGGGGCTGGAGATTTCTGTAAGGCTGATCAGACGTGTGGGTGCTGCCACTGTCTCAGTGACAAGAGCTGGGAGAGCTGAGGGAGTCAGTGCCACCCAGCCCTGGAGAAGCATCCTCTCCCTGCAGCAGAACGGGATGCCAGCCAGAAAAATCCCACTGCACAAGGGTAAGGGGTGCAAAAGCACGGAGATCCTGTTCTCTGCCATTTCTTACATCTCCTAGAGCAGCACGAAAAGAAACTGCAACCTAATCAAGAAGAGGTATCTCCATGTTTACATGAAAGTTGGCCAAGGAGGGGAAAAAATTTGGTGATCCCAAATTCCAGCCTTGCTGATGGACATGGCAAAGAGTCCAGAGACTCAGTCACAACTTCTGCAGACTGGCCAATTCTGCAGATTCACAACTGGCACAAGTGCTGTCTGCTGGATGCCTTCTTTGTTATTCCACCTCTCTGTGCTTCTGGAATTATCATCACTTTAAGCTTCACAGAGGGACAGAATCTACTCTTCCACCTCTACTCATCCCTGGTTTTGCATTCAAATCTATACTTCAACAACAACCAGAACTACAAATCCATTTCCTCGCCCAGGTTTGAACCACAGTCACCCTTTCTAAGAATCCTTCACATCAGCATCACCAACTGCTCTGAAAGTGGGAGACAAACTGTGTGACAAGCTGATCTTCCTTCAGCCTGAACTTGCTTATAACAGGTCTCAGTGGCAGGGAATCTCTGAATTCCTGCTTGCCCAGCCATCAGAAATGCAGCTGCCACAGCACATGGAGCAAAAGACAAAAGTCTCACTTGCTGAGAGCTCTCAAGAAGAAAACACCCAGCTAAAAGTGCAGGAGCAACAGGTCCATCCTGGACACAGCAGCCCAGTGCCAAGCAGCAGGCTGAGGCTGTTCATCATTTCAGAACTGGATGATAATGCTGAATAGTCTTAACCTGATACTCAGTGGCTTCAGCAGGAGCCAGCCTGGGGCTGCTTCTGCTTGTATTCCTTCAGGAAACAAAATTGGTGGATAGAAACAGATATAAATTACTGAGCAGATAAACTGCAAGAGGAAACAGGCAGCTAACCCACACCCTCTGGGAGAAAGCAAAACACAGAAAGGCAGGAAAAAAAGGAGGGATGAACAGCGTGAGGAGAGAGAAGTTAAACCTCCCTCTTTCACGCAGTTTGAAAATGTGATTGACCACAGGCTGCTGTTAAATGCTGGATTAGACCCAGACTACTCTTCTGAACTACAGCTTAAAGCACCATAACCCAACTCCTTCAAGGCTCTGCCTCCTGATTTCCCATATTTCCCCTACCCTTTTACAGCCTCCCTTCTCCAAAGCACAACTTTTCCAACAGTGACACTCCTGAGGATGCATTCTGTGACTCCAGCAGTGTTGCCAATTTCAGCTCAACCCATGGTATTTCAGTTAAATTATTAAAAAACAACCAAACTAACTGAAATAAGAACAAAAAAACCCACAGACACTCTGGCCCTGTCCCAAGTTTCAGGCGATACGTGCACAGCAGCAGCATTTAGGTACACCCAGTAAAGCAGAACATGGCAACACCCACACAGGGTCCAGAACTCCTAATGGGATCATTGTACTTCTACACCCTCGTTTTCTGCTTTTTAAAGGATGTGATCTGCACAGTTAAACATTTGTGTCCAGAAAAAGTCAGCCCTTCCCCCTTTTTATCAGCGTATGGTGCTCTGTGTACTTTTACAGCATAAGCAAAAGCCTCAAACTCATTGCATTTGATTCAGCAGACAGTGAACAAATGACACACAGCCTTTCCACCACAGGTTTTGTCATGATTGTTTCTTTTTCTGCACTTTGATTTTGAAAAAGAGAAATTATTGGACACAAAGCTTTTTGAAGAAAAGGCTAAAAAAAAGGAAAAGAAAAAGCCACGAGAGTTCAACTACTTCCCTGCTGGGCAGAGCATCTCCAAGTATCTGCTGTACCTGCACAGAATTACAAAAACCCCTGCTATAAACCAGCCTGAAACCAGTTCTAACACCCTAAGCTGCAGGCTGGTTATCCCCCACTCGAAAAATGAGGATATCAATATTTCCACTGCCATCTGCAATTAAAGTCATTAGCTTTTCCCCACACATTTATAGATTAACTCCTTCTCAGTGTCATGGTTGCACCAAATTTTAACAAAAGGAAAAAAAAAAGAAGCAAGAGCACAAAGGAACCTGTATTTACAGGGTGTTCAAATACCATCATTGGGGTTTCTGGAAACAACTTCTTTACTATGGACAAAACTCCTTGTCATTGGAAGGAAGTGCAAAGCTAAAAGTGCCATCTGCTTTATCCCTTTGCCCATGCTGCAGCACTCTTTAAACACATTTCTAAAAGATAAACCACAACACCAAAAGGTCCTTAGTGACACCTGTTAGGGAGGGGGGTTAGGTACAGACAAATTTCATTTCCAGCTGAGTTTAAGAGGCTACATGAACAGGAAGATCACCTCCTCTTAATGAAACCAAGTACACAAAGTACTCTGAGCAAAGTATAAAATACAGAGCCCTTGCAAATAGCACTTAATTCCTGTGTATTACCTATTTAAAGGGTTGTTTCCTGCTCTGTGGAGCTAATAACCTACACTGCAATTCTCCCTTACACCACCAGTTCTGCAAGGCCATCTATCAGCATTATTAATATGATTTACAAGTGCTACAGATGTTCTCCTTAGGGGCAGCTCCATGCAAACATCAACAGACTCCTAATAAACAGATCCAGATCCGTCTGTTAACTTGTTTGAAGCATTCCACTGCACAGAGCAGAACCAAAGTGATTCATCAGAGAAAATATCTCCATCAACAACCTCCCTTGCCCACTTCTTGTGCTCCAACGCGTTCTCCTACTTAACTTTTACATTTGTTTTTTATGTTTTGTGTAATTAAAGTTACTATTTTGAAAGAGAACAGAATCATTTCAGGACAAAAAGCATCACAAGCGTCGTAAAAATGGATGAGCTGCCAGTGGTTTAAATCATGCTCTGGGTTTACAACTACAGCACTGTACCTTTCCCATGCAAAGTCCACCTAAAATCAATACACGACAATCAAGCCAGTTTAAGGGGATGAAGGATGAAATGAAAGGGATTGAATTACCATGACATAAATATACTGCTTGTTAGCTGAGCCACAGTAACGTTAGACCTGCTAATGGGGCAGGCTAAGAGCCCCCACACACCAAGGGAATTATTGCAGCTTTGCAGGCAGAACAGCCACTTGTTACACCAGTCACCCTCCCATTTAAGACCACCACTCATCCCCTGTGCACACTCCCACCAGCTTGGCTTTATCTGTTTCCAAAGCAATTGAAGTGGCCCGTGTTTGAACAAGCACATTGTCCCACAATAACTCCGTGTTTTAACTTAAAGCAAACACAACCACACAAGCACAAAAGGCTCTATGGGCTCTACTACTTCCGATGAAAAGTGATTTTGCTAGGGTTGGGTAGATCCATAAACTTGCTCAGCTATGCAAGGAAGTTCCAGGTCAGCTGAGGTGTGAACAAACTGTGGTAGTTAATCTGCTGTTGCTCCCTCAGAGAGCATCAAAGCACTTTCCACTCTCCGAGTTTGTGCATTGGATTGAAATCCCCAAACGGTCTGCAAGAAAGGGAAAAATTTGGATCTTAAAGTCTATTACCCCTCCCTATGCAGGGAGCAGAGGCTGCTGATGCAGGAAAAGGGGAGAAGGTGTTCCCTACTGCCTCAGACCCCAAGGGAACAGTGGTGAGGGCAGATGGAGAGGCTGACAGGAGGAGCTCAGCCTCCCCAGCACAGCTCCTCTCCTGCTGAGAGCACCCACGGCTTAGAGCACACAAGACCTAAGCCGCTCAGAGCTCCTGCATATGGATGAAGCTCAAGTCAAAGGAAATGTGACCATGATAGTGTGGACACAAGTATCCCAACTGATTCCCATGTGGCTTGTTCCTGCCCAGAAAAGGGACACACTTTCAGCACCTTGGCTGATCCATAACACTCCCACTCAGGCGAGCACTTACTCCAGGGGAAACTTGGAGGAACATTCCCTCTCTCTTCATTGAAGAGCTGCACTTCAACATTATTTCACAGACCCTGAGCAGGACTGTGGCAGCAACAGAAAAGCTGCAAAGAGCAATGCTTTCCAGGAAGGAACAGTGAAAAGCAATGCTTTCCAGGAAGGAACAGCATTCTCCACTAAACTCAGACACAATTCCTACACACACACGTGCTCAGTTTATCACTTTCACTACAGCTCACAGCACAACGCAGTTCCCTAAACCAGCCTTGGTAAGCAAAAAGGCAGCTACATCCTACAGCTCCTCCCAGCAAAAAGCTCTGGACTGCAAACTCTGCACTTGCTTATTGCCAAATCAATGGACCAGGGCAGTTTTAGAAAACAGATTTATCACAGCATGGCCATATCGATGGGTTTTGAGAAAGGGAGATCCCCAACCAGGCACCCTCTGTGATGTCACACAAGGATAAGCTGAGCAGTTGAAAAGGCAAAGTACCAGAAGGAGAAATGTGCATTTTGTTCAATACAGGTAGGGTTCGGTTACAACAGGAGAATCAGTCACAATGAAGAACATCTCTGCCTGTACATCTGTGTCAGGACAGTTCTCCAAGTGAAAACTTCCAGAGTAGAACAGCAATCCTCTCCTGTCCCTGCCTCTCTCTTTTTAAAGGAAAGGCAGGAGCAAATAGGATCATTCCCAAAGAAGATCCGTGTCAATCACACCCGAGTCTAAATCTCAAAGTTTGACAGTAAATGGGATCAGTGCAGACAGGGAAATTTGTTCCAGATTGGTCCCTCAAGCACAGAAATTTCACCTCAGATTATCTTTCCTACACCTGTTGCAATGCTGGTAGAGAGAAGAAAGCCCTGGAAGGAAGAAAAAAACCTCCTCTGCCCAGGTTATCCATGCTGCTGAAACACTTCCAAATATGACAACATCTGCTGAAAAGAGACCAAGGCCTGGAAAGGTGCAGAAGGAATCCAAAACAGAGGTGAGTAGTTTCTTCAGTCAGTATCTTATCAAGAAGAAGGGAAAAGGACTACTAGAAAACACAGCACAACACAGAGAATTTCTGCACTGCTCTCCAGAAGAATTTACATCCTTCCAACGCTGGCTTTAGCAACAAGTGCGTTAAGGAGCCACACAGAAAGTTGTTCACCTCCACCGAGCACTAATGAGTGACAAAACAACCCCGATGTAGCAGTAAGATCCCGTGGAATGCAAAGCTGGAGATGCACAGATCCTTCCAAAATGTCCTGACAGCTCAGTGAGCAGCACAGCACACAATGGCTCCCTCCCAACTCCCAGAACTCCACTGCTTACAACGGTGTTCTAGGCTATTACTGAAGAATAATGTGGCAAATTGAAATGAAACAAAACAAAACCCCCCCAAAAAACCAACACCACATCCAGCAAAACAAAACATATGGCTCGTGGTAATGATTGGGAAACCCACTGTGGATTAATGAATTTTGCAAATTAGCAAAGAAGGAGTAACCAGGATTAAAGAGAAACAATCAACAACGCTGAGATGCAAAACACTCTTTGTTCATTTATTTAGCAAAGTGTAGCTCCGCCTGTGCTGAAAGCACCTGATAGTTTACCAAAGTAGACAGAGTAATATATTTTGTAAAAGTAATTAAGCCTTTGAAATACGAGACCTCAGTACATCACTCAGCTGCTGCCGAGGAGAGGGATTTGACTCCTGAGTTGTTTGTGCTGTCAACAAGAGCGATCAAGCTCCCAGATTACTCCCGGGAGGAGGAGTGAGATTCTAGGAGTGCAGCAGGGCTTGGCTGGAAACCCACACCCCACTGCACAAGTGCCTCCCCTCGAAGGGAAAAGGTAAATATTAAACAGCATCATTCATTACTTGCATCGAGTAAAGGATGTGCCTGGGAAAACCCTGGGAAGCCCCAGCCCAGTGCGTGCACTGCCTTCAGCCTCACAGGTTAGGCAGGCTGGACCCCTGGCCTGCAGGTGAGGTTTGAGGATATCAAAAACCCCCCTCAGACTCACTCCATTTTAAGAGATGAGTTTTAAACACACAGTTCCTAACTCAGCAAAGAGGCCTTTTGCAAGAATATTAAGACCTGTGATTTAAGTCATTGCACACAGCAGTGCAAAGACACGAGCAGCTCCGAAGCCCACAGAAACACTTGCATTTGCAGACACTGACTAATAACAAAATCAGCCTTCTTTAGAGACAGAGAGTGTGAGAGCAAGGCTGCCCAGCACGCTTACTGAGCTGGAACTCAGACTTCAACATGCTTTTCTCTAAATACTTCTTAAATGACAAAAAACTAAAGTTTTTTTTGTAAGCACTTTGCTGCTTAAATGCCACCAGTTTTATTTCCAGAAGCCTAGTTTTTCTTTGAAGATAACAGAAGGAACGCTTTAGAGTCAGCTTTGAAAACAACCCCCAGACACTTCATGTTGCACGTGCATTCTTTCTTAATTTAAACTCTGCATGCATAGGTCACTACAACTAAAAAGCTTTTCATTGGAACAGCTACTGTCTAAGCACTGAAGAGACAATACTGCAATCAAGCTTATGCTGAGCATTGTATAAGACTGTTAGCCCCTGCCCAATCCCTTTATTAAACATTGTCTCAAAACACTACATAAGCACCAGTGAGTATTTTTATCCAGCTCAGACTAAAGAGAAAGAAACACACAATCTTAGCATTTCTTCCTTCCAAAAAGGAAAGGCTTTGAGGTCTGGAGTTACTCTGTTTCAGCTGGAGCCTCCCAGGGTATTATTAAAAACTCCCCAAACTTCTGTGCTAAAAAAATGAGACACCCAGCAGTCTGCCAGTGCTGGGATCTGCAGATCAGGAGGCAGGACCTGCATTCACAGAACACTCAAGCAGTTTGGGAGTTGTAAGCAATACAGATCAGGGCTTTTTCTGCTTGTAAAGCAACCAAACTGCTTTGGGGACTCCTTGTTTGTTTTGATCGATGCATATTTATTCTGCACTTGTCACCCAGATCCTGCAGCACATATGGTAGTCACCAAGTCCCCTCTAATACCTTGGCTTAGCACTGTGTGAATTAAAGACAACAGTTCCAGCTTTAAAACGAAACTTCCAGCTTTATGTAGACACTCCCCCCCCCAGCACACTCACACACACTGTACACGTTAAAAATATTAACAAGCATATTAAAAACGTGCTTCTCTATTCCCAGCAAGGAACAGCAGGTGTGCTTTGCTAATTATGTCAACTCCTAACCTGCTATTATTTACCAGTGTCAGAGAACTTAAGATGTAAAAAAACAAACAAAAAAACAAAAAAAAACCAACCCCAAAACCTCCATATAAAAGTTTGAAATATTTGTGAAGCCGTTACATTTGCTCATCCAAACAAGTTTATTTCAGTTACTTTGGACTCCTGAAGAAAGCAACAGAAAGGAAACATCCACACTCTGGGACTGTCACAGAACATTTATCCCGAACATGACAGAACGCATTCTCCACGTCTGGAGGAAAACACGTTCTGAATTAACACCCTGCAAGACCCAACCACGTAAAGACGCACACAGACCCGAGACCTGAACACTACAGCTTTGTTTGAAAGTGAAACCAAGCAGGCTACAAATAATGCTCTATCCCCAGCGCCCAGGGAGGTGCCAAACCCAAACAAGAAGCATAAACGGAGGAGAAGGACGGCTGAGTTTTGAAGTTTTACATTTTATTATCGGTAGCATTATTTATAGCGTGACACTTCTATATATAAATCTGCGATCTGCGTTTCTTTTTACACCTAGAAAGCATATCAAGTTTAGGCGGCGAACCCTTGGGGATTCCATTTATTTGCAAAGTTTGGTAAACACCGGATATTTACACGAGCGGAGCAGCTGGGTACACACACACACATACACAAATAAATGCATGCGGACGCGGACAACACGCGAAACGCGCACTTTCCAGCCCATCATCCGCTGCCTGCTCAGACCTTTTTCCAGCTCCCAAGCCAGCGGCGGGGCCGGGGAAATGGCCGGAGCAGGCGGGCGCTGGCCCAGGGCTGGGGCCGCCGCCGGGCTCCGCTCCGCGCCCCGCTCCGCACCCGCGGCAAACGCGGAGCCGGGGATCCGCGCACCGCCGGCTGGAGGCTGCCTAGTACCCCCCCCCTTCCTCCGCGCTANAAAAAAAAAAATAAAAAAAATTTCAGCATTGGCCTTTCCCAAGTGGGTTTTGCTTTCCTCCCCCTTCTTCCCCGGCCCCCCCTCCCTCCAGAAACCATGGCCCAGTGCTAGCAATGCACACCCAAGCATCTAACAAATAAAGGGAAAGATTAAATAGATTACTTTGCCCCGGCAGCTCCAGCAACGTTTGCCTTATAGTCCCTCCAGTTGCTCTTCTNAGACCTTTTTCCAGCTCCCAAGCCAGCGGCGGGGCCGGGGAAATGGCCGGAGCAGGCGGGCGCTGGCCCAGGGCTGGGGCCGCCGCCGGGCTCCGCTCCGCGCCCCGCTCCGCACCCGCGGCAAACGCGGAGCCGGGGATCCGCGCACCGCCGGCTGGAGGCTGCCTAGTACCCCCCCCCTTCCTCCGCGCTATTTTTTAAATTTTTTTTTCCTCTTCCCTCCCTCTTTTTTTTCCTCTTTATTTTTTCCTTCTTTTCAAGAGCCGCCTGCAGCCCTCCTTTTCCTCGCCCCTAATTTTCCCCTTCAAAAGATGGCGGGCAGAGAGAGCGAGCGAGGGAAAGCGAGCGAGAGAGGGGGGAAAGAAGAAGAAAAACAAAGCAAAAAACTAAAAAAAAAAAAAAAAGAAAAAGAAAAAAAAGGAAGAGAAGAGAAAGAAAGAAAGCCCGTCCTGCGTTGGGGCGCGGGGCTCGGCGGGGCCGCGGCTGCGCCCGGCCGGGGCGGCTTCGGGCGCTCGGCGAGAAGGGGAGGGGGAAGCAGAAGATGGAGAAGAAGCGGCAGAAGAAGAAGAAAAGGGTGGGCAGGAGCGGCGGGGCCGGGAGGAAATCAATGGCCAGGCTGCAGCCAGCCCCGCCGCGCTTTGTTACAATTGTGGCGGCGCACAAAGGCTCCGGGGCCGCGGGGAGCGACGCGGGGCTCTCGCAACAAGAAGGAGCAGAAGAAGAGAGGAGGGGAAAAAAAAAAAATAAAAAAAATTTCAGCATTGGCCTTNCCCTCCGCCCGCGTCGCGTCCTCCGCGGCTCCCGAGGTACAACGAGCAGAGCCTGAAAAGTGCGGCTGGAAACGCGCGTGGGACCCACGCGTGCTGCGGGAGGCCGAGCTGGAAATCACAACTGCTCTCGCCCCCTTTTTTTTTTTGTGTGTGTGTGTGTGTGTGTTGTTTTGTTTTTTTTTTTTAAATCGCGGTTTGCATTGGGTAATGCGCTCTCGCATTTATTACGCAACAACTAATACGAGCTGCAATAAAAATAGCCCGCCGCCGATGCACGCTGGAGTAGTGAGCGGCCAAAAAAAAAAATCCATCAAGAAAACCCACAGCNAGTCCCTCCAGTTGCTCTTCTTTTTATCCTCGGCAAGGCAGTATAATAGATGCGCTACAGCGCCCGAGCGCTCATGCGCCGGGCCGCAAGGCCATGTGGGCACCGTAGTCCCGGGCCGGCCCCGGCGAGAAGCGGCGGCCGCCGCCCGCACTACAAGTCCCAGAAGCCGGCGGGTCCCCCCGGCCCCCCGNCGCACTGGTTGGTGCATTTCATAACACTGTCAGCTGCTGAAAACAACAGAAATTAATGTATACAATAAAAACAATATGAATTTTACCAGCACACCACCATAAAAGCATCAACAAACATCAGCGCTATTACAAACACTTCCAAGTAACAGACCCACACAGCCCATGTCCTGAAGCAAATCCACAACTGCAAACAGAAGTTAAAACAAAAAAATTGTTNCCCCCGGCCCCCCGCGCCCTGCCCGGAGCGGCGGGCAGGGGACGGGAACGACAGGGGTGATGCCCCGGTCAGCGGGCGGCGGGGCCGCACAACGCGGTGTCCCCGGCGGGGGANGAAAAAAAAATAATAGAACTATTGGAAAATGAATGAGGGGAAAATTTGAGTTCCAATATGGAATAAGGCAGAAGGAAGGGATTTCTCTGTGGACATGTGTGCCAGCACAGGCTGCCACGCTGCTGCTTCAGACAGCCACATGCTGATGCCAATTAATAAGTCAGTTTATTGTAACCATAAGGTGAAGGCAGTTTTACTAAAAGACCTTATTTCCAGAAGATTAGCTTTAGAAAAACACGAGCAATGGGACTGAAATTTCTCCAGAGGTATGATATAATCAGAAAGATTGTACAGGCTTAAGAGAATTCCACTTAGCGATGCTTGCAGCTGCCTTGGGATGGAACAAAAATTGTGCACATGCCTTAGCCAAACCCCCCCAAAAAAGGGCTTTTTGGCACTCAACTTCAAGGCTTGTGCAAATTCAGGAACCAGAAACTTGCTCACAACTCTACCACTCTTGGACACATTTACTGAAGTAGCATTTGATGTATCTGCATCAACAGCCAAACCCCACTCAAGATCAGTTGTGAGAGACTTGGGCTTCCTTCCTGGCCAGCTGACCATTTAAATTTGACCATCAGGTACTCCTGAGTCACCTCCACACTCAGAGCTCATGGTTCTGCAGGAGCACAAAGCATGCAAGCAGTAAAGAAAAAGTAAATTCTAGGAATTCTTAAGGAGAACCAACACACTTCATGAACTGGTGTTCACCAACCTGACTGCCAGGCAGAGAGGAAATCTTTGGAAACACCACCTGAACTCTGCCCTGCCCACAGGTGTTCTGAACACCAGATACCTGGGAATAGAGGGAAGGGCTGGATTTTGAGCACTTTTTACCATTGTTCTGCTCTAAGCCCATTTTCAAGGCAATCTAAAACAGCACACATGTATAAAAGCATTTGAGAGCTGAAGGGAACCAGGGGGGTTCTTCTGACTGCACTGTCCTGCTCCAGGATGTGCCTGATCCACAGGGATAACCAGAGTAGGAATTCCTGAGTGCCATAACATACACAGACACCAAATCATGAGCATGACCAAAGAGCCCCTAAATGGAAACTGCTGCAGCTCTAGGCATGGGGGCTGGGAAAAGTTGGCAGCTGAAGCTTTCCAAGGGAGGAGGCAGGGAGAAATGGGCTGAGTGTTCATTATGAATACTTGAAAAAAATGGACTCCATGCACTCTAAAGGCTCCTTTTCAGCGAAATCATAATCTGAAAGCTTGGGTTTAAAAGTATTTATATTTTAGTTTAAATACTAACTCCTGCAACAAAAGAAGTGTTGGCTGCAATGTGAGACTTGGCAGAGCCACAGGGAACTGAACAGGGGTCTCCTAATGCAAAGTGTTCAGCAACAGGCACAGAGCACAACAGCAGAACAGAGAGAAATTGGGGAGTGCAGGCAGAAAGGCAGAGACAAGAGAAGCCAGAAAGCAGAAACTCAGCCAGAGCATAAAACTCTCCAAGCTAGGAGGGCACTCACCTCACAGGGAATGTGCACAAGTTCAGTGTTGGAGTTTAAGCCTCACTGCAAATCCACTTTCAGGAGCACAATGATGAAGGGTGCATCAAAACTGCAACCCAAAAGGAGTCTCCAATTACACCTTATCCTGCCTTATCTCACCCAGGGTGGGTGTAAGAGAGTTTCATGCCAAATTGTTCATTATGCAGCAGGCTGAGCAGGCAAAACAATTCACGTGGGAAACTGTCCCCAGAGATTTCACCACTATCAGCTTTCAACCTGGAACACAGCAGTCACTCACACACCTACCTGTAGGTCTGCAGACTTGTGCTTGAAGAACCCCACTGCATCCTCCAAGGGATTAGGAAAGCAAACATATTTTGGGATCCCTAAAGCCTTCTTTATGCAAGGCAGTGAGTTTAGATAATGGTTTAGCCAAACAGGCACAAGCTGACTCAGTTTGAATAAGCCCCTTAGGAGGTACAGTGAAATCAAATCAGAACAATTTAAGCTCAAGTTACCAAAGCCACAGTAAAAGCACTTCAACCGAGGAAAAGAGAATCGTAATCTTTAAATTAAATTCTGAACTGATTTTGTCACACATGCAAGAGATGTAACAGGCTGCCCCTTCTGAGACACCTCAACAGCAGCTTTTCCATAAAATACAAACCTTCAGCAGCAGCTCTTTACTTCCTCCTGCTCCCCAAGCACAGAGGAGCATCCCAGATTCACCCAAGGCTTCTCAATTGGCCTCTGTGGTCTTTCATGCTGCACCTCCAGTTACCCAATTAGTGCCTTGTTAACAAACACCTGCTGTGTATTTATTCCTGGCTTTTGCAGTACTTTTAACCTGTAATGCCCAGTGGTACCTGCATCCTTCTCAGAAGCTCTGTGCACAGGCTTCAACAAGAAAAATGTTATTTATGCAAAACCAGAGTGGTTTTCAGGGCTGTTAAACACTGGCACTTTTTGCCTCTCTGCTCATGAAGTGTTGAGTGTCTTGAAAACAAGAGGGTATGGAAGCAGAAAAGGAGATACTTTGTGGGAGAGATGAGTTTTGGGAGGATGGGCCACACTCAGTGCCTTGTGTGACTGCACCCAACAGAATTTAGGAGGAATCAGGGACTGCTGGGAACACCAGTTTTTCTGATCTTTGCAATAGGTACTTCCTGCAAGCTTCTGATTTTCACCTGTTGCCTGTTTCACCATTAAAATCACAGTTCCCCATGCAAGGGGAGATTATATGACTCAGATCATTCCAGTGTTAGACAGAAGGGTGTTGAACACCAGGGGATAAATGCTCTTATTACAACAGAGAGTCATCTTTTCCAATGATCTTCTTCACTGTAGTGGCAGGATTTCCTCAATTGAGTAAGTGTTATTCAGTAAGTTAAGGATGACAGGATTAGGGCAGAGGTTTGAAACAATAATTGCAGTTTGTTCTCCTGTAGTACCTTTCATCTGTGGAATTCACAACAATGCAATAATCCTCCTAACAGCTTTTGTTGGTAAGGAAATATTATGACTCCTGTTTTTCAGCCGAGGAAGCTGAGAGAGAATATGATGATGCAGAGAATCATGGGCAGAGGCAGGATTGGGACTCAGCTCTTCTGACTCATTCTTTGTAGTTCTGAGAGCCTGGACACACCAGTTGGTGAAGCTGCCCTGGCTCCTTGCTCCAGGGAATCTCTCAGTGCCTGCAGGGCTTTTGGACCTTCAGTGTTTCCTCTGCATCTGGAAAAGGGTGAGCAGAGCCCCCAGACTGGGAACCAGGAGCCAGGATGCCTACAAGCCCCAAAAGGCACAGCACTGTGCTGTTTGAAGGGAAGATAGGAAAGAATTCAGCAACCTGAGACCTAAAGGATCTTGTAAGTGTTCATCTGCAAAGAGGAGTTTTGATTGTGATCTGAATGGTGGTCTGGAGACAGCCAATATCCAGTGGAGGGTCCAGAGTGGATTTAAATAAGGTTCTTCAAGACTGGAAGTTCTCAAACCAGTGAAACAGAGATGAAGGACAGGAAGGGCATGAAGAGCCCACAAAATCTTCTGACTGTGGTGTGTCTTACCAGGAGGGAGCAAGAAGCTTTACTTGGAGGAGCTGGAAACTCCTGGGCTAAGATTTATATGTATGGAAAGAAGAACAAAGGCCTAAACTGTTGTGAGAGAGAAGAAAAGGGACATGACCACAGAATTTGGGAATGGAAAAGAAACTGCCCAGCCAACATGGCTACGTATCTTTGGCCATAGTAAAAATATTCCTTTGGAAATTACCTGCATCTGATTGGTTTTGTTGGACATTCAGTGTGATGTGGAGACCTAGCACCTGCTGTGAACACAGTGGTTTGCACAGGTAAGCAAGGCTGTGAATAGTGTGTGCTACTGAGCTGGCAGTTTAAACCAACAGACACTGGAACATGCCAGGCTTCAGCTGGCCAAAGCCCTAAAGGATTCCTCTGTGTTTCCTCACTTTTCCTCCTGCCCCCTCACAAACACTGGAGAGAAAGGCACAGAGATCCTCTAACCAAACAGTAACCCCTTCAATACATCTTGATCTGTAAATGACAATGAGTAATAAATAGATTTCAGTAAAACTATTTCAGGGGTGTGAGTGAATGGTATTGAACTGTCCGTTCAGTGTGGCTGCAGCCAAAGAACAAAGCTCCTGATTCACAGAAGTGCTGAGAACCTGCTGCTCCAGTTGAAGTGCCTGGGAGAGGCAGGCTGTCATCACGTCTGGCAGTCAGAGCCTGTGTGACTCAGGCTGGGGCTCTCAAATCAGCAGCCTCCATGCATTAACTTGGCTGGGGCTGGCATTGGGGGGAATTTGTGCTCAATGATGCCTCATAGCACATGGAGGACTCCAACCCTGTGGGAAGTCCAGCCTGCTCTTCAAAATCATGTTCCTTACCAGGCCTTTACTAATAAGGGTTTGATGCATGCAGTGTTCAATGATCTTACATTGACATGAGTTCTTTAACTTCCACAGGCCCCTCATGCCTGGACTAAATGTTTGTACACATCCCTCCCAAGACAGGAGGATTCCAATCCTACCTGCTCTCCACTGGGCTAAGATTCCCCAGCTTTAAATGAACAAATGTTGGCAGTGATGCAAGCAAGGCTCAGAATGTAGTGGGGGAAGTAGAAATATCATCCTGGAAAAGGTTCAGTGTTTGTTTTTATATCCCAGAAGAAACATATGAATGTGATGTATCTGGGATTTAGGGAAAAAAAAACCCAGAGCAGCATGTTAGGAACCACCCAGAAACAGCTTTGTATCAGGGATCAGCTGCTCTTTAGAAGCCTGAAAGATGCAGCAGGTCTCTCCTGAGTTCTTCCACCCTGTTTCTGGAGCAGGGTGTAACACATAATGAGTCTGTTCTGCACTTCCTCTGTCTGCTGAGGGGCCCAAGCAAACAAAACTGCGAGCTGAGATTGCTAATTGTGCCAAAACATAAACACGGGCTCACACAGCTTGTAAGCTCCGTGCCTGATTACTCACCACTACAAACGTAAGCACGAGCTGGTTTGCAGCAGGCAGGTCTAAAGAGCAGGTCCAGTGTGTGGTGAAGTTCCTGGGAGCTTTTCCACAAACACTAAATGTCCCTTGGATCAGCTCTGCAGCGCTGGGTTAGCTCTGGTCTTGGTGCAACCTGCAACAAAATCACAGCACTTGGTCACAGCAGGAGCCACAGCCTCAGCTCCTGACACCCTGAGGGGCACCCAAAGGGACCCCAGTACTGGGAGCAGCCCCTTCCTTCCAGTCTGAGCCACTTTCCTTTCCCTTTCATCACCACGGGAAGCTGCTCTCCCACAAACACCTCACACAGGTGCCTTTTCCAGCGCTCTTGGCACGTCCCCAAGTTCAGGCTGTTTTGGAAGCAAAGGGAATGAAAGATCTTGTGAGGGAGAAGCCTGCCAAGCCCCACGCTCTTCCACAGAGGGGCTTTGGACAGATGTCACATCCTGCTGATCCCAGCTGTGCAAGCCTGGCTGGGGGAGCAAGAAAGACCCTCATAGATGATTCATAACCATCAAGTGAAATTTTATCCAAATTTTTGTCTGTGCAGAGCACTGGGGATGCTCTGCAGTCCCAAAGTCCCCTGCTCGTGCTGGTTCTGAAAGCCCTGTGGTATCAAAAACCCAGGAATCAGG
Source organism: Drymodes brunneopygia (assembly GCA_013400955.1). Classification (NCBI taxonomy): domain Eukaryota; kingdom Metazoa; phylum Chordata; class Aves; order Passeriformes; family Petroicidae; genus Drymodes; species Drymodes brunneopygia. The sequence continues at coordinate 207,566 of VZTZ01028200.1, read as the reverse complement.
TACTTGGCCAAATGGAATTTATCATCCTTTACACTAGTTTTAAAAAAAAATCCAAGATACTTAGAAGCTAAGGGGTTGTTTAGGATTACACTTAATTTGTAGTCAAAGCTACAGTTTTCAGGTTCCAGAATTCAGATTAGATAAGGATTTTTACACATACACATATATGTATTTTATACACATTTATTAATATATTTATATGTATTTTCTACATATATAGAAAAATATCAGGCAAAAATTCCCAAAGCAGACACTGAGAGGCAAAATATGAACTTATCTCCTACATGAAAGAAACAAAAAACACCCTGCCACGAGAAAGTTCTATAAATAGCATTATACTGCTGATTTGCGTTCTCCCATTTTATTTCATATTCATTTTTTAAAAGACTGAAAACTTCAAGCCAAAATGAGCTGGAAGAATCAGCACCAGGGATTTAACTGGGATTTGTTTCCTAATATTGTTCTGGTGACTGTGCAGCTCTTCTAACTGTGTTTTACCTCCCTGAGTTTAGAGGGCAGGGCTTATTCTCCAAATTTCTGCTGCAGGATTCCAGGCTGGAGGGAGAAAAGGGCCTTGGCTTCACTATACCACAGGTTTTTTTCATCTTTTCCTTTCTCAACTGCCACTAGAATTTTTGGAAGCAAAATATCTTCCTGTGTTAAAGGGCCAGTAAATGACACACGTCTCCTTTTCTTCCCTCTTAACTGAAAGCAGACTGCAACGTGTGGGTTCAGAAATAACCCACTGCTCTCCAGAAAAGTGCTTAAACACATGTTTAAGGCTGTTTGGCCCTAATGAATTAAACACTTCTCTGAGTCAGGGCTTTTTGTGTGACAATAAACTGAGAAAACCACCTTGCCTCAGATATCCTTTCACCCAGGTGAGGATTACGGTGTTAAATGGCTCAAACATCAGCACTAAAGAGCCACAGAACCACTTAGGTTGGAAAAGACCTCCGGGATCATCGAGTCCAACCTTTGATTGATCATCACTTTGTCAATTAAATCACGGCACTGAGTGCCACGTCCAGTCACTCCTTGAACACCACCAGGGATGGAGACTCCGCCANCGGCCAGGGACGCGGCCCACACCGCGCGGGCACGACGCTCCCCACACCGGGCGCCGGGAGGGAAGCAGAGAAANTTTGGTATTTCCTCCTGTTCCAACATTTAACACTAATTTCTGTGAAGAAATTCCCCCCAAATATCCAGCCTGAACCTTCGCTGGGCAGCTCCAATGTTTAATAATACCTCCTATTCCAATGTTTAACACCATTTTCCATGGGGAAATTCCCCCCAAATATCCAGCCTGAGCCTTTGCTGGACAACTCCAATGTTTGGTATTTCCTCCTATTCCAATGTTTAACCCCACTTTACATTAAGAAATTCCCCCTGATGTCCAGCCTGAACCTTTGTTGGGCATCTCCAATGTTTAATGTTTCCTCCTGATGCAACATTTAACACCAATTTCTGTGAAGAAATTCCCCCTGATGTCCAGCCTGAAGCTTCCGTGAGCAACTCCAGTGTTTGGTATTTCCTCCTGTTCCAACGTTTAACACCACTTTCCATGGAGAAATTCCCCCCAATATCCAGCCTGAACCTTCCCTGGGCAGCTCCAGTGTTCAATGTTTCCTCCTGATCCAACATTTAACACCAATTTCTGTGAAGAAATTCCCCCTGATGTCCAGCCTAAACCTTCCCTGGCGTAGCTTGGGGATGACTCCTCACGCCCTGTCACGGCCTGCACGGGAGAACAGCGCGACCCCCACCTTACCGACGTTATTATGGATATTACAGCCATTATACAGACATTATTACAGCTACTACTGCCTTGTGAACTGGCCTGCTCCTCTCACAGCCGCTTTTATCGGTGCGCATCCAACGGGGCGCACCCCAACGACACCCAACCCCCTCCAGCCGGGCTCAACGGCCCCCGAGCAACGGGAGCAGCGCCGCGGCCGCCGGATCCCGGTCCGTACGAGCCCGCTCCCCACACGGGAACGCCACACGGCCCACACCGCGCGAGCAGGGCGCTCCCCACACCGGGCGCCGGGAGGGAAGCAGAGAAAGCACGGGAAAGGAGGGAAAAGAGTGAAGGGAGGGGAAAGAAGGA
>VZTZ01028200.1:177852-195085 GCA_013400955.1 Drymodes brunneopygia | reverse complement strand
TTGGGGCTGGATCCCAGTGATTTGGGCTCAATCCCAGTGATTTGGGGTGTAAGGAGAGCAGTGGCAGCAGGTTTTCATTCCCATGCTCTGAAGGTGAAGTGTAACCCAAGAATTGATCAGGATATTGGAAACATGACACAAAAACTGACCTGGGTTTTGATTCAGCTGTGTCTGATAGAAGTAAGAAGTCTAATCTAGAGAGTTCCCACATTTTGAAACCTCTCAAACACCTTCCCACTGCCCTCAACTCTTTTCTCTTTGTATTTCCTCTCACAGAGGAGCAACAGTTGTAAGATATTTATGAATAACACATTGAATTCTGCTATGATGAAATAATAACTTGGCTTTATAAAACACAGTTGCTAATTTTCAGACATGCCTGCTATGAACCAGATTGAAATAACTCCCTTTTTCTGTCTTTTCTCTTTGCTCAGATGTTGTCATCTCCACAGCTTGTCACCCAACAGAAAACATCATCGCATCAGCGGCGCTAGAAAACGACAAAACAATTAAACTGTGGAAGAGTGACTGTTAAACGTTCCAGGATTGCTTTAGAGACTGTCAGGAAAAAAAACAAAACAACAAAGAAAAAGAGTTTTTAAAAAAATTATTAAAAAACTAAAAACACCCATAAATCCAGTTTGGCAGGAAACCTGAAGAAGATTTGATAAAGTGGTTTCTGTTAAGTCTTGGCCCAAAGAAAACGTGTTAGCTCTGCTAGAGCCGGGCAACGTGGTGGAAAAAAAAAAAAAAAAAAAGATGCAGTGTCTCCTTTTCTTGCCTAATGTTTTGGCAGACAAATGGATTATTCTGATGTCGGGTCAGAAGTCTTGGACACCCCAAAGATGCTGTATTTTCTGATGGCATTGCTTCTGGGCACTGTTGCTGCTTAAGGAAGAGCTGCCAGTCTACTTTGTACCAGTAAGTTAAGTCACAAGCCTAGAGATGTGTGGAATTTTTTTAAAGTATGTCTAATTTTTTTTTAAAATTTTTTAAGTTTGGTTTTTTTTTTTTTCCAGAATGTAGGTTCTAGTCTTCTTGGGAAGTTTCTGTATTGTTTTAAATAGGAGTACTGCATCTTTTAAGGGTGCTTCATTTTAAACACTCAGCTCAAACTTTGTGACCAAATAAAACCATGCAGTTCCAGATTTCCCTTTTTCCTGCCCCTGACTTGACTCCTGTGGTGGAATCTCTTACCTTCTGTATAGTTGCTTACCTCTTGTTATGTGTGTTTAATAGATGCTGTTCTAGAGCAAAGTTCCAGTTCTTCTGTTAACCATTAAAATGAATCCTGCTTGTAGTTGTTCTCAGCATATTTTAATTTTTCTTTTTTTTTTTTTTATATTTTGCCTCTTCTGGTTCTAAAGCCAACTCACAGAAGACTGTAAAGTTATTTCAATGTAAAAAGAAACAAACCCAGACTTTTTGTATCTTGGCAATCCATGGTATGAAGCTGTATTGCAAATGGCATGACTCTGTATCTATCTCAGCATTGGTATTTCTTTCCCTTTTTTGTCATATCCATGTGGTATTTACACATCCAGAAAAATACCATGTGCCATAATAAAAAGGTGGGATTTTATGTGTATGTTTGTGGTTGAGAGTGTGCTCATGTGAAGTGTCTGTGTCCCTTAAAAGCCTTCCCTTAAAAACATTTTCAGGTGGAAATATTTTCTGTAGCAGCTTCAGTGAGGGAGGACGAGGAGCAGCAGTGTGGAGAAATTAAAAGGGACACAAATCCCAAATTTATTTCATGAAAAGGATTGAGCTGAAGGTGTCCTCAGCAAACAACATTTTTACAACCCCTCACAGGGAGCTTAAGCCAAGGGAAAGGATTCCTGCTCCCTTACAGGATGGCCAGGGATCCAGGATTTTACCCTATGCTGGTTAAAAAATGCAAGGAGGCACAAGTTTTACTGTTTTTGGGGATGTTTTGCTCCTGGTGAAGCAAAGCCCCATTTTTTTCATACTTACCTCATGTGCTTGGTAAGAACAGAAAATCAATTACAGTCCAGACCTCCAGAGTGCTGCTCTGAGGCTGCCTTGCTTTGAAACCCTTGGAGAAAAAGAGCTGCAAGACATGAGGCATAGGTTTTCTTTTTGAAATATAAAAATAGAGTTCATGTTGAGCTGCTGAAACAGCTATTATTAATATCACTGCCTTTGGAGGTTTTTCATTACCCCCAGGAAGGGACACTGTGTCTAGACTTGGTGTCACTGCTAAAATGATCAACTCATGGTTTTTTTGCAGTCTTATTCTTGAAGGCAAATGAAACTCCTCAATGCAAGATGTGGCTGTGCTGCTTTACAGCATGGAGAAGCTGGAATTTCACCCCAGCAAAGCATTTTAGTGTTGATTCAGAAATATTTCCTGGCACAGTGCTTCTCATGTCGCTGTGTGTGAGTGGCTTTGCTTGCCCAGCTGTGCTGTCACACTGAGCACTGGAGAAGGGAGATGAATTTTCTGCTATCACAAGCAAATCTCTTGAACAGGGATAGAAAAACCCCCTAATGTAAAGGATCTGCTGTAAAGCTGCTCTTGGTAAAGGTTGTGTTTAAATCCTTAATATCCCACCTGGGATTAATGCTGGGGCCTATTGGCATGAGCTCTACTTAGCACTAATTCTGTGCAGCCTGGCATGGCTGTGGTGGTTGCAGGGTTGGGATTAGCTCGAGCACAGCTCTGAAAAAATGAGGATTGTGCTGGCTGGGTGGGCTGGAGTAGGGGAGGTGTAAATTTATGTTAGGTACAGGCTGAGAAGGCCTAGGGTGTGCTACAGCATGCTGAGGGAAGGGTGAGTTATTCCCGTGGGGCTCTGGTGCACCGGTGCCTTTTAAGCTGAAGGAAAAGGCGAGCTGGGCGATTAAAAGAGAGGGTGCTGCTTGTTTTTTTAGGGTCTCCCAAAAAGAAAACAAGATTGAAAAAGGAAAAAAACATGGTTAGATGCCACGAAGTAGGTGGCAGTGCCTTAACCGTATGTGTGTTGTATAGGCCACTAGGACCTCTTCCATCCTTATCAAGGGGAGTGCTAACCTTCTCTCCTTTCATACAACACAGCATAGGGGATTTACCCGAGGATATTTAAACCTCCACCAAGCTACACCTACACAGGATAGAGTGAAACAGCCATTTTATCTCTTACCTCCTCTTTTTAATATCTTGTTTCAATCGCCTTAGAATGACTTTTACTCCAGTCCAGATTCGCCCTAAAACCCCTAAAAATCCCGGTAAAACAGCATAAAAGAGAGCTTCCCGCTACCTTTTTAATCTATTCATGTCTTTCAGCCAATCAGCGCGCAGAAGGCGGAGCTACTTCCCCATGCCCCGTGACGAGCGGGCCGCGGTTTAGCTTTGGCCTCGCTGATGGCGGCGGGCGCGTCCCGGTTCGCTGGTTCGAGTCCCGCCCCCGGCGGGGCGGGGCGGTGCGAGGGGCGGTGCCGCTGCGGTGAGCTCACCGCGGGATTTGCGGAGGAGCCGCGTAATGTGCGCGGGGTTTGAGCTTTCCTGCTGGCTCAACACAGCATAGGGGATTTACCCGAGGATATCCCGAGGGTTTGAGCTTTCCCGCCGGGTATCCGCGAGTTTGGGAGGCAGCGGGGTTGTACCGAGGGTTGTGCTGCTGGAATCTCCCGCAGCCGGAGCAGCGCGGGAGGAGGGAGCCTGTTCCCGACGTGTTCCCGCTGCCCCGGAGCTGGAAAATCGCTCCGAGTTCCATCAGCGCTAATGGCGAGTTACAACTCCCAGATGTGGGAGCGGTGGAAGAGGTTGGCTGGGTTTTTCCCCCCTTTTCTTAAGGCCTTTCTCTTCGGCATGCAAGGGGATAAAACCAGATAAACGTTTCTCTAAAGGAGCACTGCAGCACCTCAAATCAGCCCGGGGAGCTGCTGTTCCCACCGGGATTACCCCCCCAGCATCCCGCTGCGGGTCCCACCGATGCCACTTTAAGGCACCGCTCCATCCCTCGACCCCTGCGATTCTCCCGGCCCTTCCCGCTGGATTCCCGGCTGGAAGGACCAGCGGAGGAGCCGCTTTCCCGGACGGGGCTGCGGGTCCAGGTGCAGCGCCCAGGGGTTTGCGCGGCCCCGGCCCCGCCAGATGTGCACAGCTGCTGCTTCACAGACTTACAGAACGGCTTGGGCTGGAAGGGACCTTGCAGCTCATCCCATTCCACCCCCTGCCATGGGCGGGAACACCTTCTGCTATCTCAAGTTGCTCCAAGCCCTGTCCAGCCTGGCCTTGGATGCTTCCAGGGATGCTGCATCACTGCCACAGAGCCCAGGCTGCTCCCGGCTGCCCCTTGCAGATAACTGATGAGTTTATTAAGGGATTAAAAGTTAGTTTCCCCTCCTTATTGAATGCTCTGATTTATGCACGCGTTTAAATCAATCCCATTTCCTGCTCTTTATCCCTTCTCCCCCAGGCTTTCAGGCTTTACTGTGTCAGAGGTTTGTGACAATCGCATTGTTTTGAGGCAGGCGAGACGCCGTGGGTGGTTTAAGGGATTTGAATCCATGAGCTGCGTTTCTCGGGCACTTCTGCCAGGCGCCAACTGCCCCTCCTGAGCTGGAGATGCCCCTCCTTGGACCAGTTTGTGCTGCCTTCCAGTGAAATATGAACCAGCATCCCTGCTAATGTCGGAGATCAGGTCCAAGCCTGCCTGGCTGGGAGCTGAGCCTGGCACAGGAGGTGCCTGGTGGGCCGGGGTGCCCAGGGTGGGGGATTTCAGGTGCTGCTAGCAGGCAGTTGCTGGATGAGCTACATAAGCAGCTTATTTTGTCATTTTAATTTTTTAATCCCGCGCATTCGGTCGCGCTCTCTTATTAGTAAGCATTAGCTCTCCAAGTCCCATTAGCTCCGCTGAGAGCTGGGGCTTTGCTTGTGGGGACAGCGCTGGAGGAGCCAGCAGGGGGCTGGGGACCTGATCCTGCAGCTGGTGACACCCGTGGTGTCTGTCCCATGCGGGTCTGACCCCGGCCCTGCAGAGCCATCACTGCTCAGTCCTTTCCTCTGCTGTCCCCCTGTCCCCTCCCCAAGTGCCCGGCAGCCCCAGCTCCCTCCAGAGCTGATCCAAGCCCGGGGTTGGCTCTGTTTGGCCTCTCCCTGCTTTGTAAAGACAACAATTTTCTCGTGCGCAAATATCCACATTACAGTCAAACCTTCTTCTCTCTCTGTCAGGTTTTCCCCTTAACCCCAGGGCCATCCCCAGAGCTGTACTTTGTTGGAGGATCTCAAGTCTCGGATTTAAAATTAGTTGACTGCTTCTCTTTAATAAAATTATTCCTGCCCTCTTTAAATAGCACAATATGTCACAGAAAGCCAGTGGGTCCGTTCATGAAGATGAGGCAGCTCAGAGAGGAAAAAGAGACCGGGAAAAAAAAAAAAAAAAAGTAAAACCATACATCTCCCCAAACCCCTTCTGCCTAATCCAACTGAATTAGAGGATTTCGAAGTGGATTTAAAACTAAATCTTGATTAGGGAGAATTTCTCTCCAAGAGCTGCTGCACGGTGGTATTAATGGGAAGTGATCGTGGACAGAGGAAATAGGACAGAAATAACCGAGGGTAGCACAAACGCACTCAGGTCTGTGCACGAACTGAAAGAATCGGGGGATTTCTCCAGAGGAAAAGGGAGAAATTAAGCATCGACAGAAGGAGCCTGGGTGCCGGGGGCTGGCTGGGCAAGCGGGGAGCAGCCGGATCCCTGCTGCACCCACGGCACCTCCCTGACCCCCGCGGGAAGCGCTCGCAGGTGAGGAGGAAGCGCCGAGGACGAGGACGGGGACGGGGTGAGGAGCCGGGAGGAGAGGAGCTCTCAGGCCGCTCCCCCAGCCCCCGTGTCCACCCTGTGAGCCCAGGAGCTGCCCCCCATGCTCTGCGGACACATGCCCGGCGGTGCCCATGGGATCCTGTCTCTGCTGACCGTGGTGTTCGTCCTGCCCGAGGGTGAGTGCTGCTGCTGCTGCTGCTGCTGCTGCTGCTCCTCCCGGGGTGAGGGAGTGCCTGGGAATCGCACTTTGCATCCTCCCCAAATCCTGGCTGCTCAGGTGTGATTTATCCTCGGGGTGAATTTAGGGCCTCTCCCGCCCCAAGCCATGCAGCTGCGTGCTGGTGGGTTTGGGATGGAGGTAAGGGCACTGTGTTTTGTACAAAAGGGCAGTGTGGCCGGGTTTGGGATCCCCTGAGCTCCTCTTCCCTTATTTGGCCGGGGCAGGGACTCCCCTCGCTGTGCTTGGCTGTGTGAGGGTGCTCACCACCCCAAAAACCCCGTGGGAGCACAGAAGGGCTCGGGAAGGGCTCTGGGTCGGTGTTCAGAGGTGAGGAAAGGTAATGGCAGCAACCTGATTAATCAACAGAGGTTGCCTTAATCTCCACAAGAGGTGGATGGTGTAAATCAATATCCTTTAAAGGCTTTTTGGGGGGTGGGTTTTTTGGTTTTGGGTTTTTTTATTTGAGAAACCTGAGAAATGGCTTAATTCCCATTGTGGCAGTTCTCAGACACAGCGGCTGACCCTGCAGGGAAGGGCTGAGCTGCCGCCAGTGCAAGTGTGCAAAGCCCTGGGGACACACGGAGGCCACTGGCCCGGGGTCACAGGCACGGTGGCTCTCGGTGCTCTCAAGAAGGATTTCCCGTCTGTTTCCGAGCTGCTTTCCCTTCCTGCTGGACCCTGTGATAACATCGGGACTGTGTCCAGGGGGAAAACCCAACCACGCTGACAAACCCATCCCTCTGGAGCAAATACCTCCAAAACAGGCCCAGCTAAACTGCAGAAATTCGGTGAAAAAAGGAAAAGCTGTTTCTGAGCGTGACCGAGCCCTGACTTGGTGGTGTCTGTGGTTGTGAGGTTTCGCCTGCTCTTTACACCCCCTGTTTCAAAGCTCCCTTGTCCCCACAGTTTGATCCCGGCTCAAATCTCCGGCTAATCTCTGATTTCGCACTGACCTCTAGTGGGAGATGAGTCTGTATTTTTGGGCCCACTGGGTAAACAAGTGACGGGCAGCTCCGGGCTCTGGCTTAATGCGACTTGGCAAGGCAGGGAGCGCTGCGAAGCCGTCGGTAGAGAGCAGCTCGGAACGACTTGAAGTCTTTCCCCCCCTGGAAAAAATCCAGCCGCGTTTCTTCTGGTTCTTGTTTAGTGTCTGGGCTCCAGTGCTATGGCTGCAACATCGTGGTGGGCACCAAAAACGTGGACATGGGGTGCTCCAACCCCGAGGTGATCACCTGCTCCCAGTCCCACCAGGGCTTCAAGCACCGGTTCTGCATTAAAACAGAGAGCGGTGAGTCCGCCCGCGGGGCCGGGGCTGCCGGGGCTGCCCGAGCCGCTGTTCACCCCCCAAACCCAACCCTGCAGCCCCCACGCAGGGCCTGTCCCCTGTGCCACGCTGTCACAGCGTCCCCTCCACTCTGGTGTCCCCCTGATGTCCCTCCCTGTGCTTGCTTTGCAGTGGTCCTGGGCATCCTGCTGACCAGCGGCTGTGCCACCTCCCGCCACTGCCAGCAGCAGGAGCTGCCGGGGGTCCGCATCCACTGCTGCGACACCGACCTGTGCAACGCCTCCCCCGGAGCCCCCCGGCCGCCCCCCGGCCACCTCCTGCTGCCCTGCGTGCTCGCTGCCCTTCTCCTCTCCTGAGGATGCTCGCGGGATGGGTGCTGGCAGCAGGGGTGCCCCCAGCGCTGCTCCCGCGGGTGGGCACGACGCCCTCCTCTCCCCCCTCCTCAATAAAAGGTGCCGAACGCTGTGCGCTGGGAAGGTCTCGCTGATGCCCCCGCGGGGAGAACGGGGATGCTCAGGGGGCTGGGGGTACCTGGGCAGGGGGAACGCGGGGCCGGGAGTCTGCCCACGTCCCCACGGGGATCGGGAGAGCAGGGCCGGGAGTCTGCCAGCGTCCCCGCGGGGATCGGGAGAGCAGGGCCGGGAGTCTGCCCGCGTCCCCGCGGGGATCGGGAGAGCAGGGCCGGGGGTCTGCCCACCTCTCTGCGGGGATCGGGAGAGCAGGGCCGGGGATCTGCCCACCTCCCCGCCGGGATCGGGAGAGCAGGGCCGGGGATCTGCCCGCGTCCCCACGGGGATCGGGAAAGCAGCGCCGGGGGTCTGCCCGCGTCCCCACGGGGATGGGGAGAGCAGCGCCGAGGGTCTGCCCTCGTCCCCGGGGGGATCAGGAGNCGTCCCCGCGGGGATCGGGAGAGCAGGGCCGGGGGTCTGCCCACCTCTCTGCGGGGATCGGGAGAGCAGGGCCGGGGGTCTGTTCGCGTCTCCACGGGGATGGGGAGAGCAGGGCCGGGGATCTGCCCGTGTCCCCGCGGGGATGGGGAGAGCAGGGCCGGGGCTCTGCCCACGTCCCCACGGGGATCGGGAGCGCGGCCGAGCCCCGTTCTTCCCGCGAGAGGGCATCCGCGACCCTCGCTCCGCATCGCGGCCGCCGCGGGGGCTCCGCGGTTCGGGGATGGAGCAGCCGCGCACGGTAGCATCCCCAGCGCGGGGGTGGGCGCTGGGCTGCGGGACAGGGGCTCGCGTCAAACCGGTGGGGGTTTTCGGCTATTTTTTCCCAGCCGAAGAGGCCAAACGGGAGCTTCAACAGAAAAATCCCATCCCGTGCGGATCGGAGCCCGAGTGGCTGCTCCAAGGTCATCGCGGGGGTTTGCGGCAGAGCTGGGAATTAAACGCATCTGTCTCAAGAGCCAGCCCTGTGCCTTTATCACCAGGGAAACAGCATAAACCTCGCTGTGAGAAAGGGATGAAATATTTTTATTCTATTTTTTTTCCTTCGGATGAAAAAAAAAAAAAGAATGCAAAAGACCTTTCCATGCAAAACATCAGCTTTTGATGACATTTCTCAGATGTGTGTCAGAAAACAAGCCAAAACTCTACTAAAAATATTATCTGAGGCACCTTCCCAACAGAAGCACCTTGGGACTGATACAAAACACGTTCAGATTCTGAAGATTCAAGATAAAAGGAAAACAGAAAACAAATCCTCGAAGAGAAACCACAAGAGTAGCAACACTACCCAGTTCCCCCTCTTTCTCCTTTAAAACATTCCTTATGATTTTCGGGGGAGCAGGAAACATTTCCTTGGCAGCTGGAGTTATTCTGGCTACCGGTTATTTATCTGCCTGTGCTGAGCTCTTGCAAAAGCCCTCTCCAGGATAAATTTCCGTGGATCCGTTGCAGATCGGGATGGGGCAGAGCTGATGCCAGAGGTTGGGGCAGAGTTGATGGCTGGAGGATCGGGATGGGGATGGGGCAGAGCTGATGGCTGAGGATCGGGATGGGGCAGAGCTGATGCCCGAGGATGGGGCAGAGCTGATGGCTGGTGGATCGGGATGGGGATGGGGATGGGGCAGAGCTGATTGCTGGAGGATCGGGATGGGGCAGAGCTGATGGCTGAGGATCGGGATGGGGCAGAACTGATTGCTGGAGGATGGGGCAGAGCTGATGCCAGAGGATGGCGATGGGGCAGAGCTGATGGCTGGGGGTGCTCCTGTGGCAACTTTTCCACCCAGCAGCGTTTTGGGGAGAAGCGAGGAGCGGCCGCGGTGCCTCCATCGCTCCATCCCGGTGCTCTCCCCGCCGTGCCGGCGGTTCCCGGGGCGGGTGATGCTGCTGGCCCCGCTCTGCCCCCCTCGCCCGGCTCGAGCCATCCATCTCACACCGTGTAAGAGGCCTGTTGCAATTAAGTAGGCTGAAGTGCTCCTGAACTCTTTAACCTTTGCCCTGGGATTGCTCCTTTTGCCCCGGGGCTGTGGATCAGCTCCATTGCACTCTCCAAACAGCGCCTGCTACTTAGCTGACATTTCTTTCTCCTGCTGGATCCTATTAGCACCCTGAGGTTGAAAATGCTACTTTGGAGTGTTGTAAGGAATGTGATTTATACTGGAAAGTAGCGGCAATCTATCTTTCCCTATACACACAGTGCACATGAGGCTGGAGAGCTAAATCCACACAGCCTGAACAAACAGCGGGCCCGGATAATTGGGGAGGAGGCTTCAGGCAGGGAGAGGAGCCCGGGAGGGATGGAACTGGGGCCGGGGGATTGGGAGCTTGGGGCAGGCAATGGCTGGGCAGGAAACCTGCTGCCCAGTGGGATCCCATCCCCACACCAGTGCAAACTGGTGCTGGACCCTGCTGGTTTCCCAGCGAGGACTGGGAGCTGCCCATGCTGTTTCCAGGGGTTCTGGTTGGGGCATCCATCGTGTCCTTCTCCACCGCTGGTCCTGTGATTCCAGAGCAGAGCTCGCACTGGTTTGAGTCCAGATCACGGATAACACAATCTGCATGGGGAGCAGATGGAAACAAGAATTGAGTGGTGCCTGAAGGAGGGCTGAATTAGCCTTTATCAGATATGACACGCTAACCACCGAGGCTCCTCGCCCGAATACCGGGTTAAAATCTCCGCAGTGTCAAATTTCATCTTCCCTTAGCAAAGAGACACTTTCCATAGCGTTTGTGTGAATCTTCTGCATAAGCCCCGGAGACTGAAACCGTCTCAGCTTCATCTGGGCATTAGAAGTCCCACCCACGTGTTTAAAAAAAGCCCCAAACCCAGAAAAACGCAAAAGCTGACATTTACTCTAAAATGTCTTTTTCTTCCTGCATGGCTGCGTGGATCCCGTGTGAGCCGCTGCCTCCTCCTTGCTGGAGTGGGGCTGGAGGCATCTCCTGGGCATTCCCACCTTTGGCCCTGCTGGAAGCACTGGGATTATTTTACACACTCAAAAGTGTGTGCACGAGCACGCACACAGACACCAGCACCGTGTTTTCTGGGAGAAAAACCAACTGAAAAAAAAAGGGGAAAAGAAAAAAAAAAAACCCTCAACCCTAAGCAGCCTCTGTGTCAAAAGCCCTTTTATAAAAGCCTCAGTAGCTGAAGAATTGCCATTGTTTCAGTCTCCAGTGAGTGCTAGTCTTAAAATATTTCCAGCTCAGAGCAGGCTTTGACATTCTGCCCAGACCCAAGAGAGGGAACAAACATGAGTTCAGAAATGTTTCTACAAGGCACAGATCCTTCTTCTTTTGGGAGAGTCACGTTCAGCATCTCACAACCTGGGGCGACGTCCCCCCAACGTGGGGGAAACACCACAAAAACACCCCTGGAAGGAGGGAGGGGGAAACTTCTCGGGGGCTCCCTGGTTTTTACACCACTTTTACTCAGCCTCTTCCCCCTGAGCAGCAAAACCCCTTTGTTTCCCCTCCAGAAATTCTGCTCTCCAGGCTGCTCTTCCTGCCTGGATGTGAAGACCTAACTCCCCATCCCATTGGATGCCAACAGATGGTCCAAAAGCACAAGGCTGTGGAGACTCTGGAAATCAAAGCAGACAGAAAGTTTGCAGTGATATTCATCCCCTTTTAGCCTTTTTTTTTTTTTGGTATTTGCTCACCAGTGAGGCTGGGAGTGACAGAGTGAGGATTAGGCTAGAGGAAGCTCTTAAAATTCAATGTTTCCATCTCTGTGGAAGGGTGAGAAAAGGATGGACTGTGGTAAATGGAACCATGGAATGGTTTAGGTGGGAAGAGACCTCAAAGATCACCTCATTCCAATCCCCCATCTCCATGTGGTGGTGGCACTGGGGACAAGGACTTGTTGGGGAAGTCACAGCACAGCTCCTGGGCAAATTTATCACCAGTTTTTCATGGTTTATCCCCCTTTCTCTTTCCAAAATAAGGAGAGGAGCTGAGATAAAACTTGCTACACTTCTGGCAAAAAAAAAAAACTTTTTTGGCATGAAAATGCAGAAAGCTGCCAGAGGTTTGGAGGCTGTTGGGAACGATGTGGATGCCCTGGGGTCTGCATTAAATTGGTTCCAAGAGGCTGAGTGCTCCAGAGAGCACGAGCCAGCCTGAGCTTATCTCAGCTCCGAGCACTCCTGAAGTTGGATAAAAAGCAGTGTTTACCCAAGAACAATGTGGGGTTAAAATTTAGTAAGTCCTTGTGCAACTCTTTATGGAGAGGCAGCAAGGACAAATAAACATCTCTCAAACACAGTCAGTGCTCAGGCTCGGTGTTTAATTCATTCCCTGGAAATGCAGCTTGTTTATAGCCATTCATTGCAGGGGCTTGGAACAGCAGGGGGCTGATCCACTCCAAATTTCAGGCAAAATAATATGATCCTCGTTTTGCTCTTGTTTGTTCCTAGGAGAGAACACAAGGTCAGATCTTCAACTAGTACAAAGTTTGCTCTGAACTACTGACTAAGGTTTTTTTTTTGTTTGACAAAGTTTTTCCTCTGCTCTCTCTCCCTTTCCATGCCTCCCTCTCCCTCCAGCTCGCCAGCCCACGAGGAGCCCAAGGTGCCAGAGGATTTGGGTTTCCTCCTTGGGTGATAGAGGCTTCTAGAGGGAATTAAAGCTGGGTGGCCAAACCCAGCAGCTCCCAAGGCTGAAGGTTGGGATGTCTCTTATCTCCTCCACCCCCACGGAGACGAGCAGGGGAGCAACCACACGTGGGAGATCCAGCTCCCTCCTCCCAGGGGATGCTGCACTGAGAAATCCCCTTCTCTGGGAGCTGCTCCAGGCCCGTCCATTGCACAAAGCTGAGAGGGAGCAGTGCCAGCTTTATTGACAGAAAGGCATGAATTGGGTCATGTTGCCCGTTCCCCCTCCCAGCACCGAGCTCTCCTCGTGCTCAGACACCCGGGGAGAGTTTGCTCCGGGGGATGTTCGGCTGCAGGAGCTGTGCCCAAACCAGCCCTGAGCCCCGGGGCAATGCTCTTCTCCTCTAGGATGAGAGCCAAAGCTGCCCCTTGCCAAGGGCTGGGCATGGAGGGAGAAGGGGGGGATCCTCGTTCCATTTAATAACTCCTGCGATGTGCCTGACCTACATAGAGCCCCGAGCCCTCGGAGCACGATCGATCCATTGGCGAGGGGGAGGAGCTGCATCCCTGCATCCAGCCAGGATCTCCCCCGGGACGGACGGGGGAGGCAGCACCGGGGCTGTGCTGGGTGAAGCAGTTTCTCCTCCGTGCCGTGCATCTCTTGTATCCTCCATATTCAACAGAGCAACCTGCCTCTTGGAGAAGTATTTTGGGATGTTCTCCTCTTTTTGTGCTGCTGGGAGGGAGAGGTGTGATGTTGTGTGTGCCCCTAGGACACCTCTAAGTGATGCACACGAAGGTTCGGCTGCTAAGGAGTCAAAAGGTGCCCTCCTTGACTCAGCTCACATCTCCTCGTGGAGCCTGCTAATGGATCACCAGAGGATTTGAGTGTTCTCCCTCCCAGGTGTCTGGGTTTTTCAGCCTGGAATCGCACCCTGACGCATTTTCCTGCTCGGTGGTTTGAGCATCTCACACCCTGGGGCCGCTCTCGCTGACCTCCCGGGCTCTGCTGCACGGGATGGATTTTCCTGCCATCATTTGCTCGTTGATGTCCTCGAGATGGGCAGCTGGGAGGGTGGCAGGAAGACAGTGCCAAAAAACATGAGGAGAGGGGTAGGGTTAAGGTTAAGGTTAGGGTTAAGGTTAGGGTTAGACTTAGGTTATTTCCCACCCCCCGCCCCAAATCCCCAAATTTTCATTCAGTCAGAGCAATCGGGGCATAAAAATACCACTTTGGGACACATCTTGGACCTGACCCTCTGCCCAGGCACCCCTCCCCTGCCTGCTGGGGGCTTTGGCCAGCGAGTCTTGGCCTGGGGGAGGATGAATGGTCACTCGGAGTCAGGGACTGTGGCGCGGGCAGCAGCGTGGAGGAGGATGGAGAGAGGCGTGTGACGGACCAGACGGCGTGTCCTCGCAGTGAGTGACTCTCCGGGGACAAAAGCCAGGTCTCCTGGGTGTCAGCGCCCCGTCCCTCCCCTCAGGCTGTGTCTGTGTCAGCGCTGCCCCGGCGGAGCGGCGGACCCGCTCTGCGACAGCAATTAGCGAGCTCGTTAAACGCAGCAAACCCAAACTCCGTGCGGAGCCAGGGCAAATAAAGCGAGTTTAAAAGGTGGGCAGAGCCTGGCATTGCCTCCTGCCGGCGCTGCCCCGGGGAAAGCACCGAGCCAAGTTTCGCTTTGACACGGCACGAATGAATCAAGGCAGCTGCTGATGGAGCCGGCGAATGCCGACTGCTCCGGGAGAGAGAGAGCTCCGGCTGCCTACCAGGCTGCTAATTAGTAAATGAGGGCTAATCCAATCAATTAAGTGCTCAGCCTGGAGAGGAGGGCACACCTCTGCTGTGTGAGGACAGAGTGGGGCTGGTTTTGGTTGTCGGGGTCTCTGGCTGTTCTTGGAAAAAACCAACTCTCTCAGGTTAATTGGGATGCAGGGAATTAGGGGTGGGATGGATGCTCAGCGTGTCCCGTGTCCCCAAGGGATGCTGGGGGTGGCTCTGGGAGGCAGAGAGGTTTCTGTGCCCTGAGTGCTCGGTGAGGCTCCATCCCTTCTCCAGCCATCCCTTCAGGGATGGAGAGGCTGGAGCCCATCCAGACTGGGCTCTATCCTCACCCCAGGCCACTCTCCAGGTCACCCCAGTGTCGCCACAGCACCCTGGGGACAGCCAGAGAGCGAGGCAGAGGCAGAGGCAAACTGCAGGAATCAGCGACTCCTTCCAGCCTTGCAAACCCAGCCTCAGGAGAGCAGCGGAAGGAAATTAAAAGCCGGCTCGATGATGGCAAGTAGGGCTCTCCCAGGGTTTGCCAGCAGTCAGGGTGGCTCCCCAGCAGAGCCCCGGGACCTGGCTGAGGGTCCCAACCCTGTGCTGACCCCACGCCAGCCCCACTGGCAGCGCTGTGTCCCCACAGCTCAGCCCTGTCCCCTCACACGAGGCTTTTCCTGAACGTTCCTCACTGCTTCCCCTCCGCTGATTCCAGCACTATTAAAAAGTTTCCCCACCACCACCACCTCTCTCAATTACATGTTTTTAAAAAGTCATTAAAGAGAATTCCCCATGAAATTATTTTGATTTCCCGCCCCTCCGTCTACTTCCAAACTAATGAGATTAATTGAAAACTACAAACATTTTCCAAGGGCCCAAGGCAAGCACGATGGCAAACACATGTAACTCTTCCCAAGGACTGCATCCACCCTCCCTCCTGCTTTCCAGCTTGGAGCATCCCTCCTGACACGGGGCTGCATTTTGCAGCCTCAGAAGGTGCTCAGGTTTGGAAACCTTTGATTTTTTTCCCCCCACTCCTTTGAGGAAGGAAAAAGAAAGTGCCTGAGGAATGAGAGCTGTCAGAGGCAATAATGTGAGATCTCGCTCGTGGCTGGAGGGCAGAGGGGGGGATTCTGAGGGAGGTTTTTTCTCTCTGGCGTGTGGTGTTAACTGGGGAACTTCAATCAGGGCAGCGAGGAGGAATTTAGGAAAGTTTTGCTGTTTTCTCTCAGCCTCCAGGTAGGAAAAGAAAACTGAAATCTTCCAAAGCCAATAACCTGCAAAGCAAACCTGACAATCGCCCTGTTCTCCTCCCTGGCGTTTGTCTGCTCCCGGTGTTTGATTCCTCCCATCCCGGGTTAATCAATAGGACAAATCCTCGGTGTCGCTCCTCTCCCGGCCCCCACGGGCTCCTCCAGGATTGATGGCAGCAAACAGCCCTTCAGAGGGGGCTGGAAGCCTCTGAATAAGGATAAATAAAGGGAACAACACGAGAGATTTGTCACTCTGTGGTGGAGCAACCTCTCAGCATCACCTTCCCTCTGGTGCTGCTTTAAACAGGGTGAAAGAAAACCTTAAGAAAACACCAATAAAGCCCCAAACCCGGCAGAATTCCATGGGATCACACACAGGAACACACACAGCAGTGAGGAAGATGGTGACAAAGGTTCTGGAATTGGAGAAACCATCTATTAGCACAGAACTCTCCTGCCCCCGAAGCCGAATTTATGCAAACACAGGGCACTGAGGAGGGCAGGGGTATTTAAGGTGAAGAATGGATTTGCTCCTGTGCCGTGAGGATTTTAGCCTCACTCACAATGGAATCATGAAATTTGGGGTTGAGGGGACCTTAAAGGTTTTCTTCCACCCCTCTGTCATGGGCAGGAATACCTTTTGCTAGACCAGGTTGCTCCAGCTTGGCCTTGGGCACTTGCAGAGGCTCCGAGGTGCTGCCAAACCCTCTCCTCGCAGGACGAGGCTGGATTTCCATGGGACCACAGGGAGGATGCTGTGAGATGCCCGTGAAGGTCATCACCCCCTCGGGAGGGGGTCAGGAGGGTGCCCAGGAGAGCAGGGATCCTCCCAGGAGAGCAGGGATCCTCCCAGGAGAGCAGGGATCCTCCCAGGATTGCAGGGATCCTCCCAGGAGAGCAGGGATCCTCCCAGGATTGCAGAGATCCTCCCAGGATTGCAGAGATCCTCCCAGGAGAGCAGAGATCCTCCCAGGAGAGCAGGGATCCTCCCAGGAGAGCAGAGATCCTCCCAGGAGAGCAGGGCTCTTTCCAGGAGAGCAGGGATCTTTCCAGGAGAGCAGGGATTCTCCCAGCAGAGCAGGGATCCTACCAGCAGAGCAGGGATCCTCCCAGGAGAGCAGGGATCCTCCCAAGATTGCAGGGATCCTCCCAGCAGAGCAGGGATCCTCCCAGGAGAGCAGAGATCCTCCCAGGATTGCAGGGATCCTCCCAGGATAGCAGGGATCCTCCCAGGAGAGCAGGGATCCTCCCAGGATTGCAGAATTCCTCCCAGGATTGCAGAGATCCTCCCAGGATTGCAGAATTCCTCCCAGAATCGCAGGGATCCTCCCAGCAGCGCAGCACTGGCGTCGGTGGAGGACCAGGGTGGCCGAGGGACAAACCAGCACAGCAGCCTGGCCAAAAATGACTGCAGAGGATCCCATCCCCAGCACCCTCTGACAAGTTAAAAACCTCCAGTTTATTAAAGATCCATTCCTGCCCTCATAAAAGCAGCGTTGTCTGGTGGCAGGGAGGCTGCAGGATGTTATGGTTGGAATGTTCCTCGGCCCTTGTGTGATTAAGAGCCCCAGCAGCTGTGGATCCGCAAGGAGCTGGATTTTTCCCCCCTGCCAGACAGGCAGAGTTGATGTTTTTTGTGATCTCCATGATGTCACCAGCTCCTCTTTGATGTGTGCAAGCGAGGGATCTCTGAGGCTCATGGTTCCAGGGGCAAATTTGGTATTTGTCTGAGCACTGCCTGGGAGACAACTCAGTAGGATTGAGGTGAGATTGAGTGCTGGAGGGAAGAGGCTGATCCCTGTGTCCCTGGATCCGTGTTCATCAGTGCATTAGGGCTGGGGTGAGGCAAAGGCAGTAATAATGATAATAATAATAATAATAATAATAATAATAAAAAGAAGAAGAAG
>VZTZ01028200.1:127346-177345 GCA_013400955.1 Drymodes brunneopygia | reverse complement strand
AGGAGAAGGAGAAAAGGAGAAGGAGGAGAAGGAGAAAAGGAGAAGGAGAAGGAGAAGGAGAAGGAGAAGGAGAAGGAGAAAGAAGGAGAAGGAATTTGCACAAAGTTTTTGATATTGGGGAAAAATGATGGAATTTTTCCCCCTCCCTGTTTCACATGGGGGAGATGGAGACACAGAGCAAGGAAAGGTTTGCCTTGATAAAATAACACAGGGTGTGCCATGAGGGCTGTGTGGGGAGCTGGACCCAGAGCAGATCCCTGCTGGTCCCTCCTCTGTGCTGTCCCACAACCAAAGCACAGATCTGCAGTGCTTTCCTTACACAAATCCTTCTCTTGGGCTGCCTGGGGACAGGTGACACTGCAGGGGTGACCAGGGGCAGGGGTGGAGCAGCCCTTGGGGTTTGTGGGACATGAATGAACTGGGATCTGCTGGTTCTTCTGCCCCCACAGCACAAACCAACCTCCCAAAACCACTGAGAAACACTCTGTTCCTATTTTTTTTTGGTGACAGCCTCACTCCCACACCACATTCCATGCTGGCCACCAAAGGCTCTCCCATGGCACAGCTCAGATGCTCCCTGGGGTGTCTCAGCCCCTCTCTGGTGATCTGGATTTTCCAGAAAGAGATGGAGGCAAAATCCTGATTCCCTGCCCATTTTAATGAAAGAAATGAATGTATTTTATGCAATCCCTCAGCTGTGTCACTTCGGGGGACAGCTGGAGCCCATCCTTTCACCCAGATCGTTCCACTGGTGCCTGCTGAGGTGTTTTCCTGGGTTAGATAAAAAACAGCTCCATGACATCAGAGAGGGGCCAGCACGGGCTGTAGGAACAGTTTGTCCCCACCACTCCCACCCCGGCCACTTGCTGGGACAAATACCTGTCCCAAACCTCCCAAAGAACAAGTATTTCTGCAGGTATTTATCCTGCAAGCAGCCCAGAACTGGATTAAGATAAGGTGACGATGTGGAAATGCCTGTCAGGCCCACAAACCTGCGGGGCAAATTAAGCAATCGTGTTCCCAGGACATACATAAAAATAAGTAAAAAACACTATTAATCCATAGCAACAAAAAGGAGATGGCATGGCAACAGCAGCAACTGCAAAACAAAACAGCAACGAGAGGAGGGGAGAGGAGGGGAGACAGAAAATCGAGCCCTGCTCTGGCTTTTGGGGGTTTTTAAGGTCAGGGGAGATGCTGGAGCCCAGGTGGGGGAGGCAGAGCATGGCCTGGGTGCTGATGCCAGGGGAGCTCCTGAGCCTCTGCTCAGGCTGAGAAAGGTTCCAGATCCTGAGTAGGGCAGGGAGCTGAGAATACCAAATCCAATTTGTTTTTTTGTTGTATTTTTTTTTTCTAAATTAAACCAAAACATCAACAGCAGCTCTTAATTACCTCACGAAGATAAGCTGCTCGTGGCACTGCAGAGGAAAAAGAGCCTTTTACCCCTTAGGACTGAAGTTCTGTGGATTTGCTGGATGAAACAACCCAGCCCAGGAGCCAGCAGCTCCTCAGGGGCAGCTCCCACCCCCCAAAAAACGATGCTTGCAGCTCCCATGAGGGCAACATCCCTCTTTTTTGTTGTACTGGGCTAAACTCAGCATCAAAACACAGCTCCACGGCTGTTTTGAACCCAGGCAGAGCTGTGCTGTGGCTGCGTGGGAAGAGCGTGATGGAAATAAGCCCTAATGGGTGTTAATTTGGAGTGGGAGGTTTGTGAGTCAGGCGGGGGAGCAGGGGAGGAGTGGGCAGGAGCCACGATGATGCCGAGCAGTGCTGAGCTCCTGCTGCCTGCTGAGAGGGGTTTTTTTTTGTGCTCCTGGCAGGGCTGGGCAGGGCTGGGAGCACCCCAGTGAGGCAGGGAGGGTTTGGAAGGAGAAAGGGAACTGCTGGGAGAAGGGATTGCATCCAGGCAGTTTGGCTTGATCAGAGCCCACGCTCAAGGGATGGTTGTTAAAAGGAGATTTTCCATGCTGTGAGAGCCAAAGCAAACACGGTGCAACTTAATTAAATGCCTGCCTGCTAAAATAATAATTTTCTCATGAATTGAGGAAGGTAAAATACAATGAGAGATGGACCTGATAAAGGGACTGTGACTCTCCAGCAGGAGCACAGGGGGTAAAGAGCACAATAAAGCAGGTTTGCAGGTGGGGAAGGTCCTCCACCTTTCCTTCATGCAGATCCATGAGTGGGATGCTCTCCAGGGCTGGAATCCTCACAGCCTGCCTGTCTCCATCCCAAACCATGGACACCCAACCCAGAGCTGCTCCAGGAGTGGTGGTGTCTGAATTCCCGACAGCAAGTGGAAATATTCATGCTTGTCTAGAGGAAAGAGAAGGAAATGGGGGGGGTGAAAAAAAAAAAAAAGTCTGAATGGCTGGAATTTTCATTCTGCTCTTGGTGGTGTTGGGGAGAGGGGAGGCACCTCCTTGGAGGGAACAAGGAACTTCTGCACGCTGAGAACTCGCTCGGTGTGGCTTTGGACAGGAAAAAATGTCAGCTGGAAGAAAGCCCTTCCAAGTGAGTAGTGACTGGTAATATCATCATCATCATCATCCAGACAGCCCAGGAGAATCATTTCAGGAGGCAAAGCTGGGGAATAGTAAACAAAAAAAAAAAAANAAAAAAAAAAGGGGGGAAAAAAAAAAAAAAAAAAAAAAAAAAAATGAAGAGGTCTTGAACCACGCACCTGCAGGATGGGCTGCCCCCGAACAGGAGGAGTGAGTGCAATGTGTGCTCCTGCTCCCAGCTCTGCAAGCTGCAGACACAGAGGCCAGACAGAGATTCCTTCTGAAAGGGTCTCTCTGAATGTTATTTCCATTTAGAAAGGAAAAAAAAAAAAAACAAACCCCTTAGGATGGATGGATTTAATCTTTAAAGGGCTGTGGGTCTGCTGCCTCTGCTTCTCTGAGCCTGGGGTGTTCAGCATCTCCAGGCCCTCAGAAAGAAAAGGTTTCCAGCCCTCCCAGGAGAAAGGTAGGACTAATAAAATGTGGCAAAATGGGGAGAATAAGAAGAAATTTTGAGTTTTTCCTCTGTTTTTGGTGGTTGGCTTCATCTCAGCACTGCTGGCTCCAGCCAGTGCATTTGGTTTCTTGGGTTTGACTCAGGGTCTGTGGGTTCAGTACTTTTGTATACCTCAAACCCATTGGGGAAGGGTTAGGCCAAAGCCCTGTTTTTTCACTATTTTAATAAATGTGATCATCTCCAAAAAGTTCAGTTTTCTAACCTGCTCCAAATGCAGATATTCCTTCTCTCTCAATTAAAAAAAAAGCCAAACCCAGGGACTGAAAGTCTGGATTTGGACCCTACTTTATTTGGCATTGACTCCTGTAGATACACTGAACATTACTTCATAGCTGAAATTAGAGAAATAAACCCTCTAATAAAATAAACTAATAACTTTTACCCTCTTTGTCTTTCTCTGGGAATCAGGAATGGCTTAGCCTATACAATAATTATACTGTAAGCACGGCAAAAAAAAAAAAGTTCTTGACTCCTGCCATTCCCAGCCCTTCCCCACCAAAGTGGGGGGAAAGAAACCTTGGCAATAAATTAAACCCAGTTTTATTTACCTTGAACTACTCAGCCAAGAATGCACATTATTTAGGGACTGGAATAAAAAGCCATTCACTCTAGTTCAATTGGCCATTTAGTTCAATTTGTGTGTGTTACTGCAGGTAATTACTATGGTAATAATGTACTGTAATCTGTGCTGATTTGGAACTTGTCCTGTTTCTGTATTAATAATAAGTGCCATATATGTACTAATTACCAGTTTGTTACCATGGTTATTTGCGTAGATGCCATGTTAATGATACCCTGGAAACATAAAGCAATCACATTTTTGAATTAAATCTTTGTGGTCTCTTTAGCGCTAAAAGCCCAATTCACATAAAATAATGATGAAGAAAATGAGCTCATCGGGGCTGCCTCGCCAGCGAGCTGATTAGCCGAGCTGCATAAATATATGGCTTTGCCATACTGAAAAATTAGAGCCTCCAAAACATTTTCCACGGTTGCTAAGTAACTCCCCGAGGATGACATCACTTACAGGAACACGCGGTGCCAGATCTGTCATGCACACGTATTTATAGAGCCCGCGGAGCTCCAGACTGCCAGAGGTGTCAGGGGCTGGCTCCCAGCCAGGGGCAGGGGGCAAAGAAATGGGCATCTCCCTCCTTTCCCCCGCACGCAGCCCCCTCTCCGTGGAGGCAATCCAGAGGTATCTGTTTTTTTGGGGGATTATTTAAAGCCAGGAGGGAGCGGCGCGATCCCCGCTCGACGATAATTTCACGCCGCGAGGCCTGCGCTGGTTTGTGTCTCTTCTCCTCTCCAAATCGAGCCCAGCAGCACATTTTAGGGGATGATTTGTTGGGAATGTGGAGTGGAAGGGACAGGCTGCTGCTGTTTCCCAGGCTGGGAAGGGGGGAACGCTCCTGTGTGTCGCTGGTGCTGGGCAGACACCTCGAGGTTTTCCGTGGGATGGTGAGCAGCAGTTATCCCTGCAGCCTCCCAGCCCACTTCTCCTCCTGCTGTTCCCACACGGCAGCCACCTCTCTGGCCATGCTGGATCCACATCACAATTAAAAATAGCTCCTTGGCAACAAAACCGTTCCCTTTTCCCTGAGCGTGGAGTAAACAATGGGTCCTTCCTACCCTGAAATTAACGGCGATCCTTTAACCAGATGACACTGGGAAAAGGGCTGGGGAATGCTGGGCCAGGGAAACCTTTAGGTCCCAGCCCTGTAGCAAAGCCTGATCCCTGCTGATGTGGGAGAAGCCTGGAGCTGTTGCAGATTCATTGGGAACAGCAAGATCCAGAGCTGCAGGAGGGAGCAGGGTTTGGGCACCCCAGATCAGCTGCAGGATGGAGTTGGGGATCTCCTTTCTCACTCTCAGAGTCTGTCCAGGAGAAGATCAAGGAGATGGGAAAGAACATCCTGGGAAACCCCTGTCCTGCACGGTGTGGGCCTGGGAGGACAAACAGCCACTGGAATCCTGGCCAGAAGCCCTGGGGAAATTACAACGCTCATTTGTGAAATTCCCTGCCCCTCAGCAGGTCAGGGATGGGCTGGCTGAGGCATCCACTGGAGGGTGCCCTGAGCTTTCACCCATCAAGGAACCGCTGGTCCGGGGCTGTGGTTGTGCTCCCGTTATCCTCGGTTTTCCTCCCTCTGCTCTGGCCCGAGGCCATCCCAGCGCTTCCCTCCCTGCTCCTGCAGAACCCAGTCCCGCAGCGGATGCCATGTCACTTGAAAAGCTACTTAGTGCTCTTTATTATCTGGTCATTATTTTTCCACTGAAGCCTGAGATAAGCAAAGCATAAATCAAACCAGAACAGGAGCCGCTTGGAGCAGGTAAAGCACGGAAAAGATTTTAATCAGCGATTCTGGGCAAGAAAAGCAAAAANACCCTCCCCTCCCCTCCCACTGGGCAGCTGTGACAGGGGACAGCAAAGCCCGGGAAGTTCTTCCAGTAAAGGAAATGCTATCAAATAAATACGGGAGGAAATAAATAAGAGACTGTGAGGGAAGCTGCTGCCGAGCCGGTTGGATCTCTGTGCCTCTCGAGGCTTCTGGAGAGCTGCTGACACTGGGAGCGTCTTCTGAAATGGATGGACTTTGCCTCTTGCCTCATACATCTGTTTAATGACCTCTCCTCGCAGGCACTTGACACGTGATTTATGGCATATAAATTTTACCTCTCCGCCCGGGTGTCGCAATCCCCGCGTTCCGCAAGGTGAGAGCACCTCGCCCCGCCGGGATGCCGGGCTGGCTCCCTCGGCTTCCTGCTCCCTGAACTTTCTTCCTCAGGCCCTTCCTTTAAAAACCGAAATTAAAAAAAAAAAAAAAAACAGAAAAAACTCAGCCCCTAGCAGACCTTAAAAAAAAATGTGTTTTTTCCTCTCTGAAAGAAAACTGCTGCTGACACAGCGTTCAAGGCTGGCGGTGCTTTTCAGAAAAAGCAAACAGCAGCATCCCAGCTGATTTCCTGCAAATAGTCATCATAATAAATACATATATATAAATAAATAAGCCCTTAATTCTTTTACTGGCATCTGTAGCCTCTAATTCATAAATTCATCAGGACTTTCCCAGGATGTCAGTTTTGGCAAATGAGCCCTGAGTTGCTTCATGCTAATGGAGCGGTGGGCTGCCTGACCTCAGGAAATAGAGAGGCCAAACATGAAAAAACAGAGCCGGGTTCAAGGCTGGGGCTGTGAACCCCAGATTTGAGGGTGAGGTCGGCGAAGGGTCAGGGAAGCATTGTGTGCAGCGCGAGGGAGAAACGCTGGTTTCTATTTAAAGCCTTTTCATGCCGCTGCCAGAGCCCTCTCGGCATTGTGTGCGGGAGCAGCCCGGCTGATTGAGAAATGCGCCTTGGAGATCCCGGCTGCGGGGATGGGGAGAGATTGGAAACAGCCCCGCTCACGTGTTGCGAGCCAAACCCTCCCCTGCACCTTGGGAAGAAAGGGAGGGCGAGCTCTGCCTGGCTCTTTTCAGCGCCTAACGCAGATGGATTTGCTTTGGCATTTAAGGGTGATGGATGTGCCAGGTACTATTCATTAGGGATGATTTGTTGGGGCCAGCGTAGCTCGCCTGCCTATTAGGACGCATTTACTTCGCAGGTTAGTAATGATGGGTGCGCTTAATAGTTCCTAAGTATCGGAGGGCATTAAAAAAAAAAGCCCTGGAAGAGAAGCTATCAATATTTACAGCTTCAATCTGTTGGGGGAGGAAAGCGGTGCGTGTGCCTGGAAAGGGTGTCCATCCCGGTCCCTGCGCCCAGAGGTGGATGTTGGTACAGAGGAGGATGGAACAAGTGGGAATAACTCTGAATCCAGTTGTGTTTTGCCCCCGGTGTATCCAAGTGTGGCAATAGCAGCTTTTTTAGCCCCTTCTGAAGGAAACGGAGGCCCAACCCCAAATTTGGGTGCGCAGAGCCCAGTTGGATCACAGTCCTGTTGGGTTCTCCTCCCCACCAGCACCACGGGCCACGATCAGAGGAGGCAGAAGGTCATTGACAGAGGGATGATTATGGCTATTACATCCCAATTCCCCTCCCTTTCCCTCCCCCCCGGCACGGAGCGGGCTTGGCTGGGAGCGAGATCCCGTTAACAGCCCCCGGCCATGGGCAGCCATTTACTTAAGGCCCGATTTTTCATTAAAACAGCACACGTGGCTATCAAGCATCGCAAGGTCACGGGACTGCATTGTCTCAGCTTAATATGATGCCATTAAGGCTGGACCAGAACGTCCCTGATCGAGCAGGTTCAGCAGCACAAGATCAAGCATTGGGCAAGACTGCAATTTCCTCCTGTCCTCCTGCTATGATCTTATCAAAGCCTGACTGATCTCCATGCACCAAATCGTGCTGGGAGCATTCAATACCGTGGAAGGCTCCGTTTCCAGCAGCCCGTGGGGAGGGTGGGTGACAGCCCGGCTCCCTTTGTGTCACACCCTCCCTCTCCTGCAGGGCAGGCATGGGGTGGCTCGAGCATCCAGTCTGAGAAATCCCTGTGAGTTCATATTTTATCTCTCCCGTTGGTGTTGGGTTTGATTTCGAAGCCTGACCTCTGATCAAGCCCATGTGGGTCCGAGTTTAATTTTTGCTGGCCTGGGACCCTCATTGTGATGGTCATTCCTGCTCTCTGCAACCTTTCAGCAGCCCTTTTATTTCTCCCTTGGACAACCAGACAAGAATAATTCCTCTCTTCCAGCTTTTACCTCCCTGTCTGAGCCACAAGGGCCTGCATGAAGCCCCTTTATTTTATTGGGCAGAGTTTCTGGCCCAGCAGGGCTGTGCTCTCCATACTCAATGGGATGCAGGAGGGCTGGAGAACGATTGCAGAGGTAGGAAAAGGCAGACTGGGGACTCTCTGGTGGCTTTGTGAAGCCATGCAAGGAGGTGGCACTCACTGAGTGCCTGGCACTGGCACCAGCTGTGTACGTGTGCCCAGGTGGGGAGGTTTCCTGCTGAGATGAAGGCAGGTAAATAAAGGCAGGTTTGTGTGAGCAGTAGCCTTGCCAAGGAGGAAACACCTCCTGCAGGATCTCCACCAGAGAGAGCAGAGCAAACAGAGGTGCTGCTGCATCTCAGGGGATGCCAAACGCCACTGCAGCCACCCTGAGGGGTGGGGGAGGAATGGGAAGGACCCCATGGAAGGGACAGAGTGGCTTTTGCTGCGTCAGTGAGGGCAGACAGCGACCAGAGATAGCAGTGGGAAGGGGCTTTCCTTGCAAAACAGCCTCACCAACTCCCCAAAAATGGACAGAGACACAAAACCCAAGCTCCTCTGCCATCATTTGAGCCAAAACAGCTTAATAGCTAATGAGCTAATTGAGCAGTGGAGGCCATCTCCCCATAGCAATGTGTCAGCTCCCATTATCCGCCCCGGAACGTTCTCTGAGAATCCCCAGACCCCTCTCTGGAGCTATTGATCATTGATTTTTCCAGTTCCTGAGCTGTCCCTTCCCCTGGGCAGGCAGGGATGGGGGCTGAGGGTGGCTCCCCCCACATCCAGCCCATCAGCTGCAATTGTTTCCTAGTGAAAATTGATGTTCAGCATCGATCCCTCTCCTCCCATGCAGTCCGGGGGGGGCCTTCTCCTTAGTTACTCTAATAAAACACAACTAATTAAATTTGTGCCTTGCTTTTTTTCAATATTGCGTTATCCTAATTACTAATTAAAGGGGGGAGCCACGTGTGAGGGGGTAGGCATTATTCCCTGCAAAAGATCCCCCTAATGGCCTAAATGACATCTCGGGGAAGGAGGAAATCTTTCAGCAAAGGCCAAGACTGAGGCTTGGCAAGGGATCCCTGGGGGCAACTTGAGGAGAGGCTCTTTAACCCTTCAGCTGCTGCCCTGGAATTTGCTGAATCATGAGGAAAACACCCGTGCAAAGCCGTCCTGCACGTGGCAGGCAGAAAAAGGTGAAAATTGGGGTGGGATTGAAAGGAATGGGGATTTCTTTGCGTGGAAAGGATGGCAGGGGAGAGTTGAGGCTTTTCTGGAGGATGGCACTGCCCACTCCCACGCGTCCTCCCACGCAGCCTGGCGTGGACACTCAGCTGTCCAGCCTGTCTGGGGACATACCAGAGCTGGGCCTTGGCAGGGAGGAACGAGGCCTCTCAAGGCTCCACTCGACATCCTGCCCCTGTCAGGGCTGGGTCAGGAGGGCTTTGTCCTGTTCCAGGTGGGGATTGAGCACAGGGAATCACAGACAGTGCTCTCTGGGGGGCTGCTGGCACTGGGGACAGCTCACTGCTCTGCACTTCAGGAGCCCCCAGGGAAGGGAGCACTGGGGTTTGTGCTGAGCAAGGGACACCAGATTAAAGCCAGGCTTAAACCAGGCTGCTGGCAGAGCAGACTAAGGTGGTCTCTACACAAAGATCTTTGAATTAATCCCAGACTTCCTTTAACATGGCCCAGGGACTGAAGCCTGTGCTGGGCTCGCTGACCCCTTCCCTGCTGGAGCACCCTCGGTTGGAGTTCACCAACATTTTCATTTCATTTTCCACGTGAGTCGAAGCTGTTCTGGCTCCTTAAGTCCCTGGTTCATTTCTCACACAGCTCCTTTTCAGAGACATATTTTTTCCTCCCCTTAAATACACGGTTTGGAAGTGCAAGCTGAGATTTATATCGGAGGGGATTGTGGAAGAATAGCAAATAGGTACTTGTTGGAGGAAAAAAATAAATAATATTTAGGGCCTTGCAGGGAATTCCACAATGTTGGGACTCGGGAAGAGCAGCTCTGCCACAGATTTTGGCACTTACTGGAGCTTCCCAGGGCAGCAATGACCCTTCACCTTTGGGATGAAGCTTTCAGGTCTCCACTCAGGAGGAGTCACCAACATTTGACATCTGGGGACACTGAGGCACCAAAACAGGGACCGTTCCAGGTCATTCACGTTTCAAATCCCCATTTCCCTTTCCGTGGTGGTTTGCATGTTGCTTTAGGTAGCTCTGCTGCAGACAGAAATTGGCCAAGGAATCATTAATGGAAATTTCAGAAGACTCCAGACAATATCAACGTCTGCGACTTGGCATCCTGTTGGTTTCCATTCTGCCCACAAGTTAAACTGATCACAGCTCTATTTTGGCTTATTTTATCTCTCCCTTCCTCGGAGTGATTGAAATCTTAATAATCAAGGATAATATCGACGCCAAAGTTTTAAGCAATAAACATATAAACAGAATGAAGAGAAGCAGAATGCTCACGTCTCTCAGCAGTGCAAATGGCTCCGTTTTATTTTGCTGTAGCAGATGTTAAGTTTCCAATAATAAAATAAAATAAAAAAAAAAATCTAAGGGAGACATTTAGCAAAGTATAGCTTTACACTCCAGAGTTATCACTCCAATTTCAACTGGGACCATAAAGTTTTATGAGCTATTAAATTGCCCTAAACCTCCTTTAACGCGCCAGCTCGAGTGCTGCAGATTAACCATTTAGAAAAAGGAGGTTCCCTTCGCTGAGCTCGGGCCGTTTTCCTGCGCTCCGATCCAGTCAATAACACTTTGCCGTGGCAGAGCCATTTGCTGCCTGTGCGGTTGGTAATTAGCCCGCAATGCCCTGCAGGTAACGCAGCTACGGGAGCTCCCACTCCTCCCGCAGCGCCAGGAGCATCCGCAGCGCCGGGATGGATGCTCGGGAGAGCGGAGGGAGCAGCTCAGCCCCGTGGCTGCCTGCAGTTCTGCTTTCCCCCCATCCCCTCACTCGTTCAGGGATGCTCAGGGTTTCTTCTTTCTCCGTTTCACAAAATCTCAGGCTGGGTTGGGTTGGAGGAAGTTTAAAGCTCATTCAGTCCCACCCCCTGCCATGGGATGCCTTCCACTGTCCCAGGTTGCTCCAAGTCCCATCCAGCCTGGCCTTGGGCACTGCCAGAGATCCAGAGGCAGCCCCAGCTGCTCTGGGCACCCTGTGCCAGGGCCTCCCCACCCTCACAGGCAACAATTTCTTCCCAATATCCCATCTAACCCTGCCCTCCTTGTCAAAAGTCCCTCTCCACACCCCCTCTAGGTGCTCCACGAAGCCTTCTCTTCTCCAGGCTGAACAATCTCCAGATTCCTTTTTGTTTGGGTGACAAATCCATCTGAACGTGGCCTTTGGCTGTGTTTTATCACCTTGCAGAAGAGACCTTTGATCCTGGCTCGGGTGCCCTGGATGCTGCAGTGAAACCACCTGACCCAGGAAAAGGTTAACAGCAACTTCCACTGACACTTGCAGGGCTCTTTCCAGAGAAGGGACTTAAAAACACTCCAGCCACATCCACAGAGTGTCACAGCACCTTCCAGAAGGCCAGGGCTGTTTGATTTTGAACCCAGGAGTGATGGCCTGGATCCATGGGATGATCCCCAGCCTGTCAGAGGGGACCTGTGGGGCTTTGCCACCTGCACTCTGCCAAATCACCACCCTTCACCCCCTGCTGAACTGGCTGTGACCCTCTGGCCACCAAACCACTGGCCAGGCCATCATTTAGCCTGGGAGGTAGCCCAGCTGCCTGGCCACATCTGGAAACATCTGTCTTGAGAGACCTGAGCACCGTGGGGCTGTCTCACGCTGATGACTTGCAGGGATCTGGCGTTTCTCCTAAAATTTCTGCTCTAGCTCCTCTTCTGCCATAAGCTCTGGAAAGTCTCTCCTGCCTGGCTGGCCTGGAGCCCTGCTGAGGCCTGGGGTGCAGGGGAGGGCCCTGACATTAAACCAGAGAATCACAGAAATCACAGAGTGCTCTGGGTTGGAAGGGACCTTGAAGATCATCAAGTTCCTGCACATTTCCACCTTTCCCCGGTGTGTTCTCTTTGAAGTTTTTGGGGCCATCACGTGGGAATCCATCAGCAGGAGAGGTGGGAGCTGCTCCCCAGGAATGAAAGGTGACCACAGAGGCCAGGGAAGAGGCAGGCTGGACCCTCATGGCTCGGGGTGAACGTGCACAGAGCCAGGGGACGGAGAGGCGCTGGGAGAGGGCGGCTCCTTCCCGGGAGGAGTTTGGAAAGAAAGGGTAACCCCTGCTCTATTTTTGAAAGAAACGTCTCAGAGGCCTTCTCGTGCATCCTGCAAAGGCCAGGGATCTGCAGCAGCACGGGGAGGGGGGGCTTGGCAGCCCACAGGGGTGGGAAATGCCTCCTCCCAAAAGCCTCGTTCCCATTTCCCCTGAGATAAGATCTGCAAACGCTGGGTTTTTTTTCCCCCCTAAATTTTTTTGAAGGCATTTCCTATCTGGAGCCTTTATGGATGGTTTCCTCTGGCTGAGGGCTGAGCAGTCACCTCCCCAAGCCAGGCAGGGTGGCTTCCCCATGTCCTAAAGAACCTTGGGGAGATGCTTCAAAGCCTCTGGTACCTGTGAGAGGAGCCAGACCCCACCACCATCATCCTCCTACATTGCAGCACAGCCCACATTCCAGGTGTGGCTCCTCTGGAGAGCCTTTGCTTTCTTCCCAACCATCTGCTGTGGTTAAAATCCTACCTGGGACTTAAATTCATGTACAAGTTGGTGCAACAACCCAGCGTGTTCTGGGGGGCAGGAGGAGGTTCTCCAACTTTGATCCTTCCTGGCACTTTGAGGACAGGGTTCACCAGGTCTGTGCACACTGCAGCCTTTTCCTTCTTGATTAAAAAGATGCATTTTGCTGTCTGAGGTGCCTCAGACATCAGCAGAAACTGCATTAAGGACAGCAGAGCTTTCCCTTTGAGCCCTCTCTAACTGCATTATAGTGCCATGAAGTTAAACATTACATAGGTGCATAAATAGGGTTGGACTCGATGGTCTTAAAGGTCTTTTCCAGCCTAAATCATTCTGTGATTCAATCCAGCAAGCCCCAGGCTTCACAAAGGCTCTGACTAAGCCAATCTTCAGCAGTACAGATGTGTCCCACGTCCTGTAGGACAGAAAAACAGGGTTAACTGAAGCCAGCTTGGACAATAATAGGGCAGTCCATCTAAAATCAGCTGGAGCTCGAAACTTTTCAAGCCATCCCTTCTTCTGCAACCGAGGAAGAAATCCCTCAGCTGTAGCACCCTGCTTCTCCGTGGATATTTCAGTTGAGCAACTTTGGAGGCTGAGTCAGAGAGATTTCCTAACACCTCTTCCCTGCCCTCACTCCCCAGATAGCAAACAGCAGCTCTGGGAGACAGGAAAACACTGCTCTCACTCATCCCAACCAGAGCTGGCCAGCCTGGAGCCACAGGGAGGTTCTGTGCGTCCCTCCCCAAGGTCTCTGAGTTTCTCTCTGCAGTTTTAATTACCCTCAACTATCACTGGGGTGAGGGACACCCTACAAATGCTTCATATCCTAAAAGTGCTCGAGGTCTCAGTTTTGTTCTTCCAATCCCTCCTCTCTTGGCTTGAAGCAGCCCTGGTAGAGCAGCCCCATTCTTTACTGGTGCCTACAGGAGCATTTTTCTGGGAAGCAAGTCCCATCTGGAGCAGGGAATGGTCTCATGTGGCAGCCACAATGTCCCAGCTTGGCCTGCTGGGGTGTCCCCAAACCCTGTGTTGTCCTCACTTTTGGTCACAGGGAGCAGCAGGCCCAACACCCCACGAGCTGCTTTGCTATGAAACCTTCATAATTAAATTAATGAGAGGAAATGCAAGGTGCTGTCCAAACCAGAGGCTGGGCAGAATTTCCAGCCCATTCATTCACCTCCTCCAGCTCCTTTGTTCCCTTCCTTGCTTTATGTAGATGGAGAATGCAAATAGCATGGTGAGAGATGTGACCTTTTGGCTGAATGTCACCAAGTCCTGCAGCTCTGGGAGTGTTTGCACTCAGTCGTTAGCTTTAGCCTCTCCAGTTATTTATACAGATCCCCCTAAAACTCGATGGGATGACTCAAAGATGGGTTTGATCTTGGTTTGATGGGCTGCACTCCTTAAATGTTGTGTTTCTAACAGCAGGGTTGGCCTTTCAATTTAGCAACCCCTAACACGGACCTGGGTCTGCCACTGCCCTGAAAATGTCATTGTTCAAGGGTTGGGGAAATCAGCCACAGGCTGGAATGGAGCCCTCTGAACTCCTGATGTGGTGTTTGGTGTTGGAAGCCTAAAATCTGAGGGGCTGAGCTTGAAATTCTTGAGGGATGTTTTCATTAATCGTGGAATCGTAGAATCACAGAATGGTTTGGGTAGGGAGGGACCTTAAACTTTATCCAGTTCCACCTTCCACTATCCCAGGGCTGCTCCAAGCCTCATCCAACCTGACCTTGGGCACTGCCAGGGCTCCAGGGGCTTCTCTGGGCACCCTGTGCCAGGGCCTCCCCACCCTCAGAGTGAACAATTTCTTCCCAATATCCCATCTAACCCTACTCTCTTCCAATTTAAAGGCATAATTTTCAAGTTTAAAGCCATTAATTGATGAATCAACTTCCAAGGCACCCCACAGCATCCTTCTGAGCCTGTGATGAACTGGGAATGACCACACCACACTCTGCCAGTGCTGCTCCAGAGTGACAAACACTGGAAACCAAGCCCAAAATGCAGCTTTGATGGTGCTGTAGAAATCACTGCCCACACCTGCAGGAACCTCAGTGCTCCCTCAGCCCTCACCTCCCTGGGAGGAGGTTCCCAGGCTGAGCTGGTCTCAAACTTTTCTCCTGTGTGGATTTCATGCTTTTTGAGGAGAAACTGCTCTCTGGAGCTCCCTCCTGCCTGGCCACCAGGATCCCTCTCTCCAGTACCAACGCGTGGCTTTGCTGCTCCTCTCCCCTCCTCTGACTGGAGCTCTGCTGAGCCTCATCCCAGCAGACAGGCTGACATTGCACGCTGCCTCCAGACCATGTCCAAACCCCTCTCTGCCGTTCTGGAAGCAGCTGATTGAGCCACGAGCACAGAGAGAGACGTCCAGCCCTGGGAGGGGGGGTCTGGGATGAGTTTTGGGAAGGCCAGGGATGGAGCAGGGATCCAAGTGGGGTTCCAGCAGCTCAGCCATCCCGCGGCTGTGTGTCCATCCTGTCAGACTCCAGCCTGCCACCACCATCACTGGGACATCCCAAGCCTTTCCTCCTCCTTTTCATCCCTTATTTCACATGCCACAGCCGTCCTGTCGCCTGCCTCTCAGCGATGTTGCACAGAGAAATTAGGGCAACTGCTGCACTGGGGTTTTTATTAGTATTGCCAAACTCTTTCAGCATTTTTAGAAAGGGCTTGAAAAGGAGCCAAGTCGTTTCTCCTTCTTCTGTTTCTTCCCCTCCACCTCCTCCCTCACCCCCCCTCCCTCCCCTTCGCTGTCTGCGGATGCTTTGGGATGAATTAATTTAGACGTGCGGTTTTGAATGTTTTTGGCTCCTGGTTATCGAGCCATTCAGCAGTTCTGGGAGCCTCCCCCATCGGCTGTTATTGAAGCAGACAGAGAGGGGCGGAGGAGATGGCAGCGGCCTGATTTGTTGGCTTGTTAGTTCTGCTCCTGCGAGCCGTCCATCGGCTCAGGTTTCCCCATCCCGGCTCACACGGGCAGGCGGCGGCCAAAACGCTGCTCCCGGAGCCGGACCCCGCACGGCATCGCCGCCGGTGTCACCTCGGAGGAGCCTGCTCTGGAGGAAGGTGTCCCACGCTGGGAAGGTTGGGATGAGATGGTTTTTAAGGTCCTGTCCAAGCCAAAGCACTCTGTGGTCTGGGTGGAAACAAAAATGGGTTGTTTCTCGCTGTTTCGCCTTTGCCTGCCCCACTCCCCTGTCCCCTGTCACCCCAGCTCTGCTCTGGCATCGCTGTCAAGGTATTTTTAGCCCCAAGGGGAGGCAGAGCTAACTCAGCACCAGCACCGTGCACGTGGAGAGCACCTTCTGCCCGATCCTTCCGTGCATCCTGGGCTGGATTTGATTTCTCCTCCTTGGAGAAAGGGATGTGCCCCAAAACCCTGGCCCAAGGGCAGCCCTGCTGTGACCCCATGCCAGGGCAGGGCTTGGTGGGCACTGCTGCCATGGGCACAGCCCAGCTCACCTCTGCTGAAGGATAGATGAGCTCTGGATCTCCCACGATACAGAAAGAAGCAGAAATATTCACTAAATCCTTCTGAAAAGAACTTCCTACCCGTGCCGCTCCAGGGGGTAGCACTGAGACTCTTTAATCATAGGGAGGATGGTTAGAATTCATTATTTTCTCAGCTTCCCAGTAAAATTTTAAAAACCCACCTGAAAATCTCATTATTCACTGTCAAGGCTTTCTTTGAGTATTCTTCTGCTCTGATTTCATACTGGGCTAATATCTAAGAAAAATATTATCTCTCTGCTTGGCTTCCTGCCCACCCCAGCCGTGTTTGTGTTTCAGTGGTGGACAAACCCACTCCAGTTTATTTATGTAGCTGGTACAGCCACCCCTCCAGCACTCCCCTTGCTCTGAACTCGAGGCCCAAGTACAGTAGGGCCTGCTGGAAATCCCATATGGCTTTAAAGCATCCCCATGTGCAAGCCAAGCTCTCTTCCTGGAGTTCTGCTCAGACATCTGTGCAGGGGAAAAGTGCAAAATCCTGATTCATGCCACTCACAGGGTGGTATTGGGATTTGGAGGAAAGTCTTTGGGAGCAGAAATTCCTGTTCCTCACCTGTTTCATCTGTTTTGCTCAGAAGGTACCAGCTTGAAATGCCAGAGGTGCAGGCAGACACTTTGAGGGGCTGCAGTGGGTTTTGGAGCCTTTGTTTTTGTAGAATTAGAGAATGGTTTGGGTGGGAAGGGACCTTAAAGCTCATCTCATTTCCACTGTCCCAGGCTGTTCCAAGCCCTGTTCAACCTGGCCTGGGACACTTCCAGGGATCCAGGGGCAGCCACAGCTTCTCTGGGCACCCTGTGCCAGGGCCTGCCCACCCTCACAGGGAACAATTCCTTCCCAATATCCCACCTAACCCTGCCCTTGGCAGTTTGAAGCCACTTCTCCTTGTCCTGTCCCTCCACCCCTGGTCCAAAGTCCCTCTCCAGCTCTCTTGGAGCCCTTTTAAGCCCTTTTAAGATGCTCTAAAGTCTCCCTAGAGCCTTCTCTTCTCCAGGCTGTTTTAGCAATTTAAACTCAGATGCAGAGAAGTTTTGAAGACCTAACTCCCACTGTTATAATTAAAAATCCTCCTGAGATTTGTCATCAGAGCCCTGCTGGGAAGAGGCTGCTGCTGGGGCTGGACTGGGAGCTCACCACACCAACAAACTCTGCAAAGGGCTTTTATTCCAATTAATCTCTTTGGGAAAGGTTTAACACCTCCAAAACCAGAGACTTCTGGCCTCAGTCTGTACAAGTTGGACTTGATGACGTTAGAGATCTTTTCCAACTTTATGGATTCTAGGATTCTGAAGCACAACCTGTGTGGGTGTGAGCTCTTATCCCCATCACTGCCCCCGATGCACACAGGGAGAGTTCACCGCTGTACCTGCAGCTGGAATCACTCCAGGCCGTGGGTAAGAGACCAGCATTAGTCTGTTTTGTGGTTTTTCTTTGCCAAGGCTGCTGCCTGGGCCGTCCAGAGCCAAGCTGAGAGTGGCAGTGCCACAGCTGCTCCTCGCAGAGCTCTGGCTGCTGTCCCAGGAGAAGGCACAGCCAGACGAGAAAGTTAACGCGAGGTAACGGCAGCTGTGGATTTACGGCGCAGCAGCTGCTCCCTGCCCGTGGCTGGAGCACACGTTTGCCCCATGGAGGGTGCCAAGAGCTCCCTGATCCATCCCGTGGGGATGGGAATGAGCTGCCCGAGGGAAGGAGCAGGGACACAGACACTGCTGGGCGAATCTCCCAAACCCACATGGCAGGGAGGGCTTGCACAGGGAATTATCGTGAAATTCTGCACGGAGAGCTCTGCTGACAAATTCCCTCGGCTCTCAGGGCTGCAGTAGCTGGGCTGGAGGATGCTTTAATGCACTCATCTCACACAGAGCACTTGATGCCTCTTCTCCGTTGGAGAGGGGAAGAATAGAGAGGAATGCGGGAGGGCAGCAGAGAGTGGTGCTGCCGCATTGAGTGGCTGAGGTGGGCAGCCAGGCACTCTGCGAGCAGCCTTCCTCCAGCTGGGCTCCTCTTTTGCAATTCCAGCGTCTTGTTTGTCAGTAATTTATATCGACGGAGTCTTTCAAAACACTTTAGGCTTGTTTACAACATCCAGCAAGAACATTTTGTCTCATGTCCTTTCCATTCTTAAAGACAGTCCTCTCCTCCGTCCATCCCCCCGCTCCCCTGTGCCGCTCCAGAAGCTGCTCCCTTGCTCTCTGCAAACCTGATGGGCTGGAAAAGAATCTGCAAATCTACTGGATGGCATGCTCCTTCCTCTCTAATTGCTGATTAGGTTTTCCAATCAGGGGCAAAGTGCCTTTTCCACAGCACAAACCTCCCCGTGCCAGGTGCACTCGCTCTGGTGTGTTGTTGTTGCACGTGGAGTTGGTTGTGAGGTGCTGGGAGCACAGGTGACACAAACCTGCAATGAGAAACGGGCACCTTTGGGATCTGCTCCAGCATCCAATGGCATCATCTGAGCTGGAAGCCCAGGACACCTCCTACCATGTTGGCTCTGCTGTTTTCTCTTCAAGCACTGAGCACAAAGAGCAAGTTCATCCCTCTCCTCTCCATCCCTCCTGATTTTTGCAGCTTTTTGCAACAGTGTGGCTCATCTGGATGTCATGGTTGTCCCACTTCCCTTGGACATCATCCTAAGAGTTTTGGGAAGACAATTCTTTTATGGAGTCCAGCAATGACCAGTTCAAAACTTTTAAAAGTCTCCTTCAGCCTTGCAGGCGGAGGTTTTTGAAACACTCGAGGGAAATGAAGTAAAAGACTTGGACTCTCCAGGCAGACAAATCCCCTCTGCCAAAGCAGCTGCTCGTGGGGCTGGCAAGGCCAGTGCTGGCCAAGCCTGGCAGCCTTGCCCCAGCCAGCTTTAATACAGCCAGCTCAGGGGGAGAGCAGGGAACAGCACAATCCTGGCAGCAGAGAGACCATTGGATTGTCTGGCAAATCCTGTGCGGGGTGTGCTCAGCCTGCACTGCCCTGCTCCCCCTGCCTGTGCCCTGTTCCAGCCAGGATAAACCCTGGACACGTTTGACTACCCAAGCCACAATAATCCCCTCTTTTTGCACTTACCTAAGGAGGCCAGAGTGCCCAATTATTTTAGAGTCTGCTGTTAAACGTGCTCTCAGCCTTGATTAAGACTTTTCATCTTTCAGGCAGAGATCAAAGTGAAACCTTGAGTTGTGCAGTGCTGCACTGTGGGTTGGGGCTGGTCTTGCTGCTTCCTTGTGATGATGGAGCTGTCCGGATGGCAGAGCAGCAGGGAGGGAGTGCTGTGTCCCAGCGGGCAGAGGAGCAGGATTAAGGACATTTCACCAGCCTCCATCCTCCTTTTTTCCTATCCTTCCCACCTCCTTCCTGCCCACCCCGCTCTGAGAGGCTGCCCAGATGGATGAGCAGGCCTCACTAATCCTGTTAACATTGAGCAGCCTTTCCAGGAGGGGATACATTTATTGAGCTCAGGAATAAAGCACTGAACAGTGCTTTGGCTTTCTAATCCTGGCCTTTGGCATGGCTTTTGGCCACTTGGTGCAATCCTTGCCTTATACCAAAATCAGTAAAGCAATGGAGGTCTTGGCAAGGCGAAGTTCTGGACTTGGTTTGGTTTTCCCCATCCTTGAAGGTCCTGTGCTCCTCCTTCCCCTCCCTGGCCATTAGGAGAGCAATCACAGCAGCATTCCCCCAAAAAAATCCCTTTCCTACCTCCTTGCAGGGCTGGACTCACCTGGAGGGACAGCTAAGAACCATTTCCAGGACTATTTATGGCCGTGTCCCCACAGATTTCTCTGCTGGGCTAATCAACCGTAACGCTGCCGGGAGACTCATTTAAATACAATAAGAGAGGGGAAAACGGGGTGTGAGAGTGGAGGAGGCTCCCCCACACCCAGCATCTGGCTGATGAGAGAGCCTGTCAGGAGCTGCCTGCGTGCTGGATGCTCCCTGCCACGATAACTGCTCGGAGTGGATGAGCTCTCTGTCAACAACTTAATAATCCCCGTCTGCCGCGCCGCCGCGTCAGCCAACACTCCTGCAACCAGGGGCTGATAACGAGGGGGTTAGAGCGGGGAAAATGGGCTGTTTTGTCAGCACAACGCTCTTGTCATCAAAAAGGCTCTGAAAAACCTTGCTGGCTCCTTCAGAGCTTGCCCGGGATGATTCGCCAGCCCCACGGCCCCGTTTGTCCCACGGCCTTTCTGCACCAACAGCAGCGGCAGCAGGAGTGACAGGAACCCCTGCAGAAAGCAGATGTGGATGAGCCTCCTCCAAACTCGAGGAATTTGCCTGGTTTTCATCCAGAAGCTTTTCTATCTCTTCCCCGCGTCTCTGTTTTTAAACTATCGCTCTGGTGGATGTACAACTTCAAATTATTCCTTGTGAGCTCAGTTCAGGCAGGATTTCTGCTGCAGATTTACCCTGTGGTGAGCAGTCCCACAGCTGAGTGGAGAAACCTCCTCTTTTGTCCTCAGAATCAGTGGGAATGACAGGAGTGAGGATTTAGGATGTTGTGAATCTCACAGAATCACGAAATCACCTTCAAGATCATCGAGTCCAACCCATGCCCTGACACCTCAGCTAAACCATGGCACTGAGTGCCACATCCAATCTTTTCTCTAAACACATCCAGGGATGGTGACTCCACCACCTCCCCCAGAGCAGGTCCCAGCTCTGCCTCTGGATGAGTTGGTGCAAACCTGGACACTCAAGGAAAGGAAGGGGTGGAGGAGGCTGCTGCCCTTCAGCAGTGCCCAGTCCTTCTTCACCCTGGGCTTGTCCCAGTCCCACCACAACTGGATCATGATGGTCCCATCACCCAGCTCACGTGCCAGAGCTGGATGAGGTGACCAAGCCCAAAGCCAGATCTGGGGCCTGGCAGGACACCAGCCCACCCTCATTGCACAACAGGAGCAGTCCCAGGGGATCCTTCTGGGGAAGAAGGAGACATTAATGCTTGGGGAGCAAATTCCTCTGGCTGCTTGAGGCCGGGACTCAGCACTCTGGAATTCCAGAGCGATAACACGGCACGAGAATGTTTAAAGAGGCTGCGGATGCAAACAGCAACCTCAGGGCCTGTCCCAGGCTGCAGCCCAAAACTCACAGCTTCGAGCTGCTGTCGCAACCCAGAGTGGAAGGACTGACTCCCAGGGCTCATCCCCTGGGCTGGAATGAGCTGCTCCCCATCCCACGGTGTTCCCTGAGCTTTGCAGGAGCCCAGGATCCGGCTCACTGTGTGCAAAATTAGCCCCTCGTTAGCGGTGCCTGCAATCCCTCACCGCAGGGGGAAATGGAAGCAGATGCCAAATTGCCACCTGGAGCAAATTTTTTTTTTTTTTTTTTACAATTGAATTACAATCGGCTGGAGACAGCGGGAGCTTTTCCTTTGTATTAGCTGGGGATGGAAGCAATGGGAGGCTGCTGCTGCACTGATCCCAAAGCCTGGTCCAGCACAGCTCCTTCCAGCACAGAGCATCTCCTTCAAACCTCATCAGCTGCAGGAACCACTCTTGCCTTTCATGTCATCATAGAACCTAAATAAATGTAAAATTGAAGTGTCCCTTAAAATAAAATGCGATTTAAAGCTCTTATCTTAAATGTAGGAAAACACTCCAGATCTAACTTGAATCTTTTCCCCCACTATTGCAAAGGAATCTGGAATATTTTCCCAACTCATATTTTAACGTTTGGGGACCTCGAAGAATTTTCCCTGGAGTACATGGAAGTGTTCAAAGTGGCATCAACATGGCCTTCCAGGGAACTCCAGCCCCTCTGGCATGGATTCACAATAAATAATAAAATAATTTGGGCTGGAAGGGACCTAAAAGATCATCTTATTCTAACCCCCAAGGACCTCCTGATCATGAAACTTGCCCTGGGTCTCTCTCAGCTTTGTTCAGGCCGTGCTGCTGTTTGGATCAGAGCTAATTAGCTGAAAACCAGCCTGATTGTGTCTGAACATGATGCAATCCCATTTCTGACTGCAGAGAGATACATTCTGTCACTTTTCGCTGGGAAGTTTTTGAGGTGTTTTAAGACAGAAAACATTTGTGGGCAGATTTTGAAATGTACGCCCACAAAACCCAAACTCTGTGAAACTTTCTATTTGTGGGGAGCACACTGATGTTAATTCTTTTCTGCTTGTGTAAATTCTTGGTTTTATGGAGAGCAGTCTTGGGATATTGGTTTGAAACAGAATTTTTAATATTTTTATACACATATATATATATGGATATGACTCTACAGCTCCCAAGTCATTGGGTAAATTCCCCATAAATCCATATCCACTCGTGCACTCAGTCAGAACATTCTGCTCGAGCAGCATGGAAAACCAAAGTCACTTTTGCCTGGCTCAGAAAGAGAAGCCTCGAGAGCTGCCAACATCTGCTTTCATCTTGCTGCTTCTCCTGGAAGTGCAGAGGAGAGTGGGGAAAAGGCAGGGAGGATGAGGGTGTGATGTGGGAGCAATCACAGCCACGGACCCCGTGAAAAAACAAAATCATCTCTCAAAGTAATTCAAGTTTATCCTCAGTGAGACTGAATCGTCCTCCCAGTGCAATATCCATGGTCACCCCCTGGATCAGGGCTGTCAGAGCAGGGCCAGGCTCAGGCAGTGACAAGAAATGGCACCAGCAGGGCCTTAGAAGCTCCTGCCCCATTTCCTAGGACGGGTGGGTGAAGGATGGCAGCAATAAGAAGAGAACAATCCCAATTTCCTGATCCCATCTGGGGCACACCCCAGCTCTGTGTCACAGCTGCGTTTCTCAGCGTGGTGGTTTCTGTGCTGAGTCCTGGTGGTTTCTTCCCTTCTGTCTCCCCATCACAATGTCTTGCCTGGCTGATTTCGTGCTCAGCAGCAGCAGCACTGCTGGTTTAAATGCTGGCAGCTGGCAAGGTTTTCCCTTGGAGCCAAAAAACAAAGTGTCTGCTCTCCCAAGCCAGCCTGGGAAGAAGGTTGGCTTTGCTGGTCCAAGCACAAATATTTCTGGCAGGGTGAGCTCGCTGCGAGTTTGGAGTTGATCTCACTCATTTCCTCAGCGCTGAGGAAA
The DNA here is from genome assembly GCA_013400955.1 of Drymodes brunneopygia. Lineage (NCBI taxonomy): Eukaryota > Metazoa > Chordata > Aves > Passeriformes > Petroicidae > Drymodes > Drymodes brunneopygia. The sequence continues at coordinate 154,338 of VZTZ01028200.1, read as the reverse complement.
TGCAAAGGGATTTGCACTGAATTCTCCACAGCCTCATTTTTAAGGTGAGGATTGTTTTAGCAGGAGAGGACTCGAGTTCTCAAAAGCTCTGCAAAATCACGGGGCGCTTCTGATGTCACCGTGGGATCAGGAGTTGTTCCACCATTGTCAGGGATGAGCCAGTGACACAAAAGGGGTGGCACTGCTGGCACTGTCCCTGCTTGCATGGATTCAACATTTGTGGAAGTTTGGAGTCATTCATCTCCTGAATGGCTCCCTTCAATGGAAAACATGATGTTTTGGGAAAGGCAAGCTGGGCATGAAACCCTTCAAGTCTTTGTCCAGGTGAAACAACCTCATCTTCACATCTCATTTTTGGGAAAGGTGTAGGGATTCAGACATATCCTGAGATTTGAATGCTTAACTCAATCAGACTCCATTGGAAATCCTGATTTAACCCCACACCTCACTTCAGATGTGTCCTTTGGCCTCACAGGAGCCAACGAGACTCCTGGACATAGCTTAAACTTTAACTGATTGTTGGAAGCATGGCCAAACCAAAATCCAAACATTCAGCTGCAGTTTTTGGGCCAAACTGAGCCCAAGCCCTGCTTTCAACAACACCTGCCTTTGCCCCAGCACTGGGCACTTTGTAGAACTCCAAGCGCTTTACAAAGACTTCAGCATCAGTGCTGACTTCTTGTGGGTGGGAAAAATGAGCTACAAAAGGTCACCTGGAAAGGTCTCAGCAGGAGTGAGGCAGAAAAGAAGGTTCAGTGGTTTCAGAGTGAAGCTGGTTCTTGGCATTGCTGGGGTCGGGTCTTCCTTGTGTCCAAATATCTCTTAGCCCTTCATGACCATGTAGGTCAACAAGGGATTGAAGGGGCCACAAAACCCTTGGGAACCAGTGGTAGATCTGATGCCAAAAGCTGATCCCATTTCTGGGCTGTGAGTGGGTTATTAACAGCAAGAAGAATCCCAATCCACTGGTTTAGTCCTGAGGTCCTGCCAGTCCCAGGTACAGCAGGTGGGAAGGGGACTTGGGAGTGCATTTCACAGGTGTGGGTGGCTGAAGGACCAAAATTTGGGAACTGATGCCGAAACAGGCGAGTTTGTTCTGGAAATTGTCTGCATCCCATGAAGAGCTGCCACGCTTTGGAGCGTGTTCCTGCAGGCTGGCACCGACCTGAGCCAGCCTTGGATGTGGCTGTGCCTGTGCTCCTGCTCCGTGCAGGCAGGTGGAGGTGGAAACCTCCAGCACAGCAGGAGATGGAGGTGGCAGGGCCGAGAAGAGCCTCAATGCAGACATCTGTGCGAGTGTGGGTGACACAACCTTGCACCAAACTGGCCTGCAAAGGCACAGAAAACAGGAATAGAAACCCATCCCGTGACTCAGGATGTGTCTGTGGGCTAAAGCTGCCGAGCTGCAGTGTCTGGGCTCAGCCTCTGAGTCCGTGTGGCTGCATTTAGAGGAGAAAAAGCCTTTGACAGCAGCAGGTGGGAGATGTTTCTCTGTTCACTGCCGTTTGTTTTGATGCTCCTGTATGGTCCCCCCGTGGGAGCTCTGTCTGGGTATTATGGCCATAAACATAATGTAGAATAACACTAATGAGGGCTTTCATGGCCTATCCATGGCTGTCCAAATCAGTGTGCCAGATCTCCTCATTTCCTCAAGGCTCCTGAGGCATTTTGTGCTCATCTCCAGCCTCTGCTCTCTCTGGAGTCTCTGGACATTTCAGTTATAATTACAATACTGCTTAAAAGGCCTTCTGGCATCCTCAGTTATGAATAAACCTGACCCTCAGGGAAGACTAAGTCCAGAATTTCAGAAGAAGGTCTTGAGGACGAGAGCTCGGCAAAAAGAATAAAACCTCCCTGTCCCATGGGAAATGCTGAAGCAGGGCAATCTCAAGCCAGGATGAAATTCACAGTCCTGGGAATTCTTTCCCTGAAGGGAAAAATTCAACATTTCCTTTGCTTCAGTCTGATCAAAACGTCTTGTTTTGACACAGCACGACAGCCTGGGACCACGACAGTCAGATCAATGTGCTTCTGAGCCATCTAAGGGAGTGTGATCTTTTCCAGCTCCAAATTAAGCAGGGAGTGAGTCCTTCCCCACGTCTTGTTTCCACAGGGAGCTGCCTGGCCGTGCAGGAGTTTTGATGAGCAGTTCCACCCACAGCAACGTCCCCAGGAGCCCTCCCTGGAACGGTTCTCACCCCGTTACCTGTGTCCTCACGGGTCAGCCTGTCCTCACATCCAAATTACAGCGAGCTGGGGATTTTCTTACCCTCAGATCCCCTGGTAATCGCTCCTGGGAGGATTTTGGTCTTTGTGAAGGAAACCTGTTCTGCTTCCCCAGCCTTCCTCAGCCCCGTCACAAAGAGCCATTGTGGGCACTGCCCGCTCCGTGCCTCACACTCCCGGCTCTCATCAGCCTCGGGAGAGGCACCTCTTGCCCACTTAGCCAGGAGATAAAGGCTGATTTGTGTGGAGTGGGAGGGAAGCATCGCCTGTGCCCTTGCCAGGTTTCGTGGCACCGCTCCTGGCTGGGCAGGGAAGTTTCCAGAGCTCCCCGGGATGGAGGAGGCTGCAGAGTGGGGAACCTCTGCTCTCCTCTCCTCTCCCCAAAGCTGCTGCCTTCCAAGGGGGATCAGGGTGAGGTGCCACAGCACGGACTGTGCTCTCAGGGGTGAGGGCAGCCCCCCCAGAGGCTCAGGGCTTGGTGGATCCAGAGGAAAACATTCCTCCTCCCTGCCTTGCTTCACCTGGGCATGAAAAGCAGGGACTCTGTCCCTCCCTCCCTCCCAGCTCTGTTTGTGTTTTGGATTTTTTGTCTTCCCCCAGCCCCCCTTGGCTGTTTTCCCTGCACTGTGATGCTGTGAGTGGGTTCACAAACACCCCCTCCGGCTGGGCAAGCCCCAGCAGCTCCAAACTCCTGATTTGTCTGGGAGCTTTGGCTCTGGGGTGGGTATGGGCATCACAGTGCCAAAAAATGCAGTGGGGGCTGCTCCAGGTGGGTCCTTTTTTATCAGTCCTGGGTTCAACAGGCAGCAACACCTCAGTGTGAATCCAGCAGGGAAAACCAAGCTGGTGTATGACTGCAAACACTCTTTCTGCATCCTCTCCAGAGTGGCTTTTGGTGCCTGTAGCTGCCCAGTGTGAGCCTCCCATCTGTTAAATTGACCAGTTGCACCAGTTCCTCCACCCCTTTGGGACTGGGGCGACCTGCTGTTGAATCCAGGGCCATTTTCTGTCTTCTGTGCCCTTCTCCTCCCACCAGAGGAGGATGTTTGTGCATGGGTGGGTACCAAAACTCACCGAGAGGTCCGGCAGCCCGGCAGCTCCCGGTGTCACAGGGGAGAGGTGGGCCAGGGTGAATCTGTCACTGGGGACACAGGATTTGCGTGCCAAGGGACAGCAGATTTTGTCCCTGGCATCTCAGCTGCCTCCTCCAGTTCCTGCCATCAGCTGGGGGCACTGGGAAGGAAGGGAAACCAAGAAAGCTCAAGCCCAGGCACTCACGCATCGCTGGCCAAGTCACATCTGGCTGATGGGGACAGCGGGGGCCCAGCCTCTCCTGGGTGACACAAGGCCACTTCCAGCAGAGCTGGGCCAACCCTCGCTCTCTGCTTCAGTCCTATGAGAGCTGCTGGGCAGAAATACACCCTTGCAGGGGGGATCCAGCAGATGCTGTGCTCCTGAGGGATTGCTGCACGCCCGGAGTGCTGCTGTGGCACCGGGGGTTCCGAGGGTGAGCGACTCCAATCACCCTGCGGAGAGGCAGCGCCTGCAGTGCTGCACTGCTGCCACACCAGTGCAGGGCTCAGAGTGAAGAGGCACGGAGGGATGGCAGGGAGGACCTTTCCCAGGACCCCAAATCCTGTTTGCAGACCGCTGTAATCCGTGTTGTGGTCCCTGCGGGGAGCCTGGGCTGGGCGCTGAGCAAAGGGGCACGTTCAAGCAAGAAATAAATTGAAATTGGGCACAAAAGGAGCCAGGGTGACACTGAGGAGGAGATGAAGAGCTTGTGGTGGGTGGGAAGCCTCGAAAGTCACACTGAGCAGCTGGGGCTGTGTGGGGGTTGATGCACAGCGAGCTGGGCTTGTTAGTGGTGTCTCAGCCCTGCCTTGACCACAGCCACAGGTCCTGGCTTGAAACCAGGGCTGGTTTGAGCCAGAAAAGAGTTTCTACTTGCAAAATACCCAGCAGAGACACCCAGGAGGGAAGCTGGAGCAGCCTTGCAGTCAACACTGAGCTCTACTGCACTGAAGAGTTTCTCAGGGCATTGCCTGTGCCCAGGACATGAAACCCTTTCTCACCCTGGCTCTGTAAGTCTGTCCTCCATGGACATTTGTTCCCTCTGATCTTCTGGCTGCTTAAAGGTCTCCACAATGCCCGTGTCCTTTGCCCACTGGCAGCCTAGCACTGGACTTCACCCCCAGGATGCTGCTGCCAGCGCTGGGGCAAAGCTGGGCTTGTGCAAACAGCAAGAGGCACAGACCTTGCCATGTCCCTTCCTGTGCTGCCACTGTCCCTGGGCTGGACTGTCCAGGCTGTCCCTGGGCTGGTCACCATTGATGGCATCACCAAGGACAGGGAAGGGGTGTGGGAAGACATCACCAGGCTGTGGCTAATGAGGAACAGCCCCTGGAATTGTTTCCTGATGCTGAGTTGCTCCTGGCTGGGTTCAGAGGGAGAGAAAGCTGCAGGGCTGCTGGGGGATCTGGAGCTCATCTCAAAAGGGCAGCACTGGGTTCTTTTGGTGAAGAAATTGAAGGTAGCTCTCATGCCCTCAGTCCTGGGAGAAGAGAGACCCTGTGTTATTTTGCCATGGAGGGCTGGAGCAAACTCCTTCCAGTCCTGGCTGGGTGGAAACAAAAATAAATGGCAACGTGGGTCCTCCAAATAACCAGCGCACATGTGCTGCCATAGCGGAGGGAGCATGTGTCTCTGATTTACATGCAGTCTGGGAAGTGCCACATCCGCCTTATGTTTGGAATATTTCAGCTCTCCAAGGCCTGAATTTAACCCCTGCCCTCTCCTCTCCCAGCAGAGCCTGCAGCATCTCTGCTGTTGTGGCTCTTGGAGGAAGCTCGCAAGAAGAGCTCGATGCTGGAGGAAGCACGATGAGGCTGACAGAATCTGTGCAGGTCTTGTCACTTTGTCTGGGCATGCCACGACAAAGATCCAAGAGAAGAGAAACCACAGGAGCCAGGAAAGACTTTCAAACCATCCCTGCTCTGCTCTGAGCTCTCCGGGTCGCTGAATTTAAGGGCTGCTCCCACACACCAAGAGACCTGGCTGTTTGCTGGGTGAACCAGGGGAGCAGCCATGTGTGGACATGATTTAAGAGTCGTTCCTTCTTCCAGCGAGGAGCAGAACCCCTGGAAAGTGGGATATTGAAGGATATAGCCCAGGAGGAGGAAGTAAAGGCAGATATTGTTCTGTGCTTTTCCTCTGTGTGCTTCCAGAAAGGGCTTCGGCCTGGAAAAGGATGTCAGGACAGGAAGGATATGGAGCTGGCCTCAGCTCTCACACAAACAGCCCAAGTGACCTTTCTCTAGCAAAACAACTCTCAGAGGGTGGACTTGTCCTGAAGGGTGTCAGCTCTGGAAGAGCAGGGCCATTCCACATAGGATAGGTAGAGAAATAGAGAGCAGATAGATAAACAGATAGGTTAGTTGGTTAGTTAGTTAGTTAGTTAGCTGGTTAGTTAATGTGTGGGATAGACACAGAAACAGAGACAGACCAATGCAGCCTTCCCAGCACCTTTATCTGCCCAGGCTCTGTGGGTTTGGGTGCCTCTGGAAGGGCACTCCGTGTATCTTCACCCCGCTCCTGAGTGTGGCAGTGTTTGCCCAGCGTTATTGGCTCCCAATGCTCCTGGCCTCCTTCCCTTCATGCACAACACCCACACGGACAGGGAAACTGAGGCATGCAGCAGCAAACCATCTCCTAGAGGCAGCAGGACGCGTGGGGAGCAAAGCCAGGCCTAGCAGAGCCTGGGCCCAGTCCTCCATCCTCTCCTGCTGCCCCTGGCTGTGCTGCCAGTTACGGTCTCTGTCACACTTCTAGGAAGATGTCACCGCCTCTAAAGGGTGTCAAACGCCCACCTTGGGGAGCTGCATGGCGTGAGTCACGCAGGAAGAGCTGCGAGGTGGGAGCTGGGCACTTTCCAGGAAAAGCTGGGCTGCGACCGCAGAAGCCATTTCCTCGCAGGCTCGAGCCATTCTTCCCCTGCCAGAAACAACTGCTCTGCACATGCTGAGCCCCCCTGAGGGGCACCTCGGGTCCCTCACGTCCCCATGGCAGAGCTGGCCCTGTCCCACCCTCCAGGCCCTGTCCCATCCTCCAGAAGGAGCTCCTGGCTTGAGGACAACCATGGGACCATCTCTGCCTCATGGCTCCTCTCACTCCCTCTGCAGCTTCCCTGGATTAACAACCCCTCTCTGCATCACTGATCTGCTCTTTTTTGGTTGGTTTTAACCCAAACCAGGCACCATCCATGAGGAAAAATCTCCAGGCCTCATTTGGAGAGGTTTCCTGCAGGCTGCGATGTCTCTGAAGCAGAAAAATCCATGGCCCCAGGCTCTTCCCACCTAAGAACTCTTTCTTTTTTCCCACCTTTTGCTCTGAGTGCAATTTTTAGGGTGTTATTCCCACTTGTGGACTGAATTTAAACCCAGAACATCACAAGATTTGTAGGGAAATGGTGTTGGAAGAAGATGGTACGAGGCTGCTCTTGTGGGAGGTGGTTGTATTTCCTTGTAGCTGAGATCTGTGGGGGCATAAAAGTTAATTTAGACAATTCACTCATCCCTCGTGTCCAGGAGAGGTGAGCAAAGGGAAAATCCCAGCCCAATTGCTGGAACAGCATTAGATTGCATTGTTTTTCCTAGGTGGGCCTGCATTTGTAGGCCTAACCCAAGGAGCAGCCCTGTTAGTCTGAGCCTGGCTGCTGAGCCTCACTCCTCCTGCAGCTTCCCTGGATTAACAACCCCACTCTGCATCACTGATCTGCTCTTTTTTTGCTTGGTTTTAACCCNTGTTAGTCTGAGCCTGGCTGCTGAGAGGGAGCCAAAATCATCAGAAATGCTCCGAAAATGCCAAAATCCAAGGAATATTCCCCAGCTGCATCTCCCTGGCCCAGCCCAGCTCTCTGTGAGAGATCCCCTTTGTTCCCAGGCCTCCTGACAGCCGTTGTGTGCGCTCCATAAACATCAAATGGGAGAGATGCTTTTAATGTAATTATAATTTAAGCATAAAATATGTCACTTCTGTAGGATTTTGTTGTCTGGTGCGTAATTACTTTATGGCACTATAAAAATATATTGCATTATGATGCCTTGCTGTGCTTTGCTGGAATAATTTATAGCACAGTAATAGCGTGGAACAATATTCCAGACCATTGTATCCAATCTTGCATATAAATAAAACTGTGGAAAATAATGATCTTGGTTAAACGCTCATTTAATTATTTTGCAGGCTTGGCTAAGGGTTTTTATCCCAGTTTCATTCCCACATCCTCACCAGATTATATTCAAACTATCTAGAGGGAGAGCTTTTAAAGCTCAGAGAAAATAGAGCTATATATGGAATTTTTTAATATATACTGCCATTTCTAAACAACTGGGGAAAATGAAGCAATTGCAAAAAATTTCCAAAATTTCTTCCCAAGCAATATGTTGGAAACTTTTTCAGACCAAGCCCACTGAAACATTTTGGTGGCCTAAAAAACCAACCCCCCTTCCTTCTGCTTTTGAGGTTCTCAATATTTTTATGCCCTTGAGACAGAACTTCAGTGACTTTTTGAAGCAAGACGTTGATTCAAAAAACCCAACCCCCTTTTTGCCTCAAAAACAAGGAAGTGAAACTTTACGATCTCTTCTCAACATCCCTTCCTGGGCATCTACTTTGACCACAAGTGCAAAATATTTCTCACCTGCCCATCCTCATCCCTTCCCTGAGCTCCTGCCCAGATTATCCTCCCAGGAATCCCATCCCATCCTGGGATCATTGCCTGGTTTTGGGGCTTTCACTCAGATTTGCTCGGTGAGAGGATGCTGAGCATCCCCAGAGGGTTGAGCCCCCCACAGGAAAGGGTCACCTCCACTAAAACCATTTTATTTATATTTCACTGTTACATTTAGCAGGAAAACTGTGGGTGGAATAGGGAGAAATGTCAGGCAGGAGAACTGCAGGCAAAGGGAGATTCACTGGCGGGGGGTGAAGCTGAATTTATGGCTCATGAAGGACTGGGAGGACTCACTGATATTGCAGGGAAGAAAGCACTGATAATTTTCCTTTTATTCTCTGTATTTTCCCTCCGTGTGTGCACGTGAAGCCACACGGAGATGCCCTCCCTCACCCATCAGGATCCTCCTCACAAGGTCCCTCCCTTGCCTTCTCCATCCTCTTCCTCCTGGAGCTGGGGCAAGGATCTAAAAATAGTGGTGGGCCCTGTATATGCATCTTCAGCAAAGAGACTCATAAATGCAGCCAGGACTGAAAATCAATTCTTTAAAGCTGAAATCAATAACAATAACTAATATTAATAGTGATTATCCTTTCTTTATTGCACTTTGCAGTTGGAAATGAATTGTTTTTAAGGATTAGCGGCAGCTGAACTCTGTAATGCAATGTAAGACTGAAGATTTACTATGAAAACAGAGCTTATGAGGAAAGACCCATTACTGCTGATGGAATACACTTTGGGAAAAAAAAAAACCCCTGGCTGCCTCATGAGCACACGGAGCCTCAACCTGCAGGCAGCAGTGGGTTGAGATTCCTGGCAGGAGACAGAGATTTTTGGGCTCTAACCCCGTCTGGTTTTCTCGCAGTCTGACTTCTTCAGTTCCCAGACATCCCAAATGCATTTTCATTTTTGAGTATCTTTTATCTGAAACGGCCTCAGACATGCAAAACTTGGGGGGAGAGAGGAGGAAGGAAGGGAAGTGTGTTAAGCTGCTCACACATGTATTTATATATTTATCTGAGTCAGCCATACCTATATGAGACAGCAGTGTCTGGAGCTCTCTGCTCGGCGTGTCAGACTTTCCAAAAAGCACAGCAGATCAGGTGAGCATTTCAGGAAAGTCTGGTCTCGAGCATCCCCATGGGAGCCCCTCCACCACGCTGAAGCACTTCTGCAAACTCCCTGCTCTGACAATCTGGTTTCAGGTCTGTGTGAAACTCCTCTCTCAGAGGAAAGGCAGGCACCAGTCTCTGTTCTCACGTCTCTGTTCCTCTGCTGAGGGCCAGCCCTAACCTTGCTCCTTCCCTCTGCCTCCTTTCTCCACAGCTGATGGATATTTCAGGCACTGAGTGTAGATTTTGATTTATTTGAATTTCTGTGCCTGAAGAGCAGGAGCTCTTTTCATGTATAAGGACCATGGGGCTGCTCATGGTGCTCAAACTGTGCTCAATCCTAATTTTCCTTTGGAGAAGGCAATGTCTGCTGTGGGGCCATGGAATGGCTGGACCTGGGTGGGGAAATGGGGCACTGGGGATGGAGTGTGGCACTTGTTTTTGTGGGAATTCCCAGCAAGGTAACCCATCCACAGCACTCCTGTCATCCCAGGAGAGGGTGGAGGAATCCATCCCACTCTTGGAGGTGGAGGAATCCACCCACCACACTGACATGGATTTTCACAAAGGGGATATTTGTGCTTGCTAAATGTGGACCTAAACTTTTCCTACAACTGCCTTGCTCCAGGCCTGGCGTTTCCTCAACCACAAAATCCAGAGGGATGGAGTTGAGGATGACACAGAAGTTCAGAAAAACACAATGAATAATTCCTGCCTCTGTTAGAGTCGATGGCAAAGGTCCCGTGTTGCTCAGGTACAGTGGGATTTTCCCACTTGGGTTGGCACCTCCTCCTCCACTGTGAAAGATCTTGAGGCCACGTGGATGAGAAGCTGCTGGACCTTTGATTTTGGGTTGTTTACTCACTTTTCTTTGAACACTGTAATGTTTTTTACTCTGAGCTCCACGGGCAGAACGAAAGCCTTTTGCAAACAGCCACAGATCAGCCAGCCTGAGCGCCTGATCCTGTGGAGTTATTGATCTCTGGTGAAGGGGATGGACATTTTTCACCTGGCAAGGTTCTTTTAATTTCTTTTTAAAACCAGCCTTTTCTCCAGGAATAAAATTGGACTCTCACCTCCATTTTTCTCAGCCGTTTTAATTAATAGTTGCCTTCCGATTTTAGAAAGGTTTTCTTTAGGTTTGGCCTAATGATTTTGGGTTTCAGTTAGAAAATAGACTTCAGTGGTCACCACATTCTGGGAAACTGGAGCAATAACCACATCCAAAATGAAGGTAAATGTGGTGAGGCCCCTGTGGTTGCCCAGAGGAGCTGTGGCTGCCCCTGGATCCCTGGAAGTGTCCAAGGCCAGGTTGGACAGGGCTTGGAGCAACCTGGGACAGTGGAAGGATTAGAACGAGATCTTTCATGTCCCTTCCCACCCAAACCATTCTGTGATTCTATGAACTTGGGTAGCTCACCATTTTCCCCCAAAACTTTTATTTTTCACTCACTTCCCTCACCTCTCTCTCCTTCCCACTAAATCCTTTCAGGCACCTCAGAACAGAAGCATTGGGAGCTTCCCCAGTTGGGCTGAGCAGCTCAAGCTTCCTTCCCTCGGTGCCATCCTGTGAGGATTTATTGGTGTTTCACTGCTCCTGGCATGTGGTGTGCAGATGTCTCCAGCCTGGCTCAGCTTTGAACTTGCTCGAACAATTTGATTTTTTCAGTGGTGCATCATTGCTAATTTCCTCCAACTCATCCTCCGAGGGCGGCAGTCTGGAAAACAGCTTCTTTTTCCCAGCTCGGAGTGAAAAACCCTTTGGGGATTTTGGCAAAGCAGGATGGTGGCTTTAGTGACCACCTCAAAAAAAGACCTAAAAACCTGTGGCCTGTGCAGATGGCAGCAGCAGCAAGGCATCATTCTTGAGGGAACAGTGAGTCCAGCTGGGAGGAAAGACTTATTCCTGCTAGGATGGGTAATAAAGCAGGGGGATGTGCTGAGCAGTGCAGCTGGGACTGTCCCCTTCCAGCCTGGCATCTGCTGGATACCAGCATCACACTTCCCCCATGAGTGTGTGGCACAGCAGCACATGATTCATGGCAGAAGACATGGTGAACTCTCTTCCAGCACATGCTGGACCAGGTATTTTACAGATCTCAGATCCAGGGACCATCTCACTCCCACCTGGCAGAGTGGGATTTACAAGCAGGAGCCACAGCCAGAACTTTTAACCCAGGATTTTTCAACTCCTGCACCCCGAGGGTGCCAGTCCTCCTGGAGATGGGACCTCCCGAGATCTGGGATGCAGAACAGGAAGTGACAACCACAGGTTTCAGAAAGGAAGTGGCTGGTGATTTATTTTTTACACAGATCTGGGTCTTCCTCCTCTGCTTCCAGCTCCCTGCTCACCTGGCTGTGCCCTGCTGTCCCTGGAGCCAACAGGGAGGGACGAGCAGGGAACAACACATGGGGGATGGAGGGAAACAAGGGAAAAATGAAATAACACGGGGATTGATCCGTCCAAAGGTTAAGAAGTTGAACTTACTTAACTCCTGTTAGTTTATTTATTGTCCCCGAGTTATATTTGGGACTACGACTGAGCAGATTAGCGCGGGATTGCTGGGTAGATTTAGAGAGCTGTGGCGTTTTTGTGGCTCAGTGTGCACGGGGCCATGTGTCCCTGTGCGTGCCCATGTGTGCTTTTTTCCCACTTCTCACCCAGCCATCCCTTCCCACTGCCTTGCTGGATAACTGTGAGCACTCATCTGCACAGTCCGGGGCAGAGAAGGGGAAAAAAAAATCTCCTCTCTCATCAGTTCGGAAGCTAAATTTATGCAGGGTACAACACATGCTCTTTATTATCCCATGAAAGCAGCGGGTAATAATTCCTCTGTCCTCAGGAACAGGGCCACTGGCTGCAGTAAAAATACATATATAAATATATATATAAAATGTCCCCTCCCACATGTGCGTCACGGGGATGGATGGGAGCTGGAGCTGGGGATGACTCAGGAGCTGTGGCCTTGCTGGCTACCGGGCACTCTCGGTAGCACGGGGAAGGAGAGGCTGGTGGCAAAGGGCCCAGCAGAGAGCCAAGGTCCCTTCCAAGCCTGGCTGCAGGCTGGTGGCACTCCCCAGCTTCCTCTGCTTGCCCCGTGGGCTGGGTTCAGAGGCTGATTTTGGGATGACCCTTGCAGAACCCCCCCCAAGATTGGGGTGCAGCCCATCCGTGCTCCACCGGGCAGCAGGAGCAGAGCCCAGGCTGGGGCTGGCAGCAGAAGTTCCAAGCGGGCTGGAAGTGGTGGATGGGGAGTGAGGTGCCTTAGTCAGATGTCTTGGCTAATATCTCCTATTACATCAGTTTCTTTTCTTTCTCTGTCTCTGTAAAAGAGCCACAAAAAACAATGAGTAATTTCTCTGCGGAATATTCATCTTTAAAAAGCCAGGCCCAGGGCTCTGGCGCTTCCAGCGTGTTATTTTTCTCCCCTTGACTTTTGAGAGTGTGTCTGGCCTGCAAACCCAGCTGGGGAAAGCTCTAACCTGGGAAGGGAAGAGCACAGGAGAAGTGGGATGAGAGTTTTCCCTGAGGGTGCCAGGTCTGGAGCCAGGGTGGAAGAAGGAGAAGAGAATTTTAAAAAGGCCACACTGAGGAGAGCACTGTGGACAACCACAGTCAGGTCTCACATTGTCCAGGGCAGCAGACACAGAATCCCAGAGTGGTTTAGGTTGGAAGAGACCTTAAAGCTCATCTCATTCCACCCCCTGCCATGGGCAGAGACACCTCCCATTATCCCAAGTTGCTCCAAACCCCATCCAGTCTGGCCTTGGACACTTCCAGGGGCAGCCACAGCTTCTCTGAGCAATAACTTGTCCAAGAGTAGCCCCAAAACTGTGAGTGTTTACAAGAATGGAAACACACCTCAGAGCAGCTCCAGCATAAAGGCAGCAGTGTGAAGGGCTGTGCTTGAATTTCAGCCTGAAAGAAAGTCCAAACCACAGCGCTGGAGCCAGGCATTAAACTCCCTGGAAAAATCTGTTTGCCTTCTCCTAGCACGGTGCCACCAGCTTTACTGCAAACACAGGGAGAGAACGAATTTTTATGGGTATAACAAAAGACACCAGCCATTTATTTTATTTATGGAGGGCATGGATAATTGACAGGTGGCTGTCTGAAGGAGATGAAGCCCTCCAGCTAAACACTGAGGCTCCAGCAAGGCTACAAACAGCAGAGAAACGGCTCCAGAGGTGACAGAATTGTTACTTGTAGGACTGCAAGATATATAAGAGAACAGGGCTGAACTGCACTTTAGAACAATCCTATCTTAGCTAAATAAAACTGGTGATTTCACACCAGTGTCTACAGCAGCCTTCCACTGAGCTTGAATTAATGAGTGTTGCTGCCTCCTAAAGGGTCTTGCAAGGCCAGAGGATCCAGGTGCCCTTTTTAGGGCTTGAAGGAACCCCATGCTGGGACAGGAGTGGGGCAGAGGGGCAGCCCTGGGCTCTCAGTGATCCTGTCAGTGATTCTGTCGGGGTGGTGTTTGTCCTTCAGCAAAGCAAACCTTCCCAGAATCACACAATAGCCTGAGTTGGAAGGGACCCACAAGCAGTATCAAAGTCCAGTTTTGTGGCTGCTGGGGAGGCAAGCAGAGAGAGGGACATCTTTTTTGGGACCCGTGTGCTGGTCTGGCTGCTTCTCTCGTGTTCCATAAGTTGCAAATATCAACCTTTGCTTATTTTTAATTTTTTTTCCCCTTCTTTTTAATTTTTTTTCCTCCTTTGGAACCAGCCTGCCTAGGACTTTGAAGCCAATGAATTTCTTCCAGGCCTGGCCCTCGATCCCCTGGATGGATCTGTGCCTATTTCTAAGACATTCAGCACTATCTGCCACTGACTTTTATAAACAAAAACAGAAGCTTAAACATTAACCCCTGCCCATGACACCACCACAACCGTTTGCTACTCCTTTCTCACCCCAGAGATTTCCTCGTGTTCCTTAATTTACCTCCAACTTTTTGTTTGTTTGTTTGTTTTGTTTTATTTTTCCCTTTTTTTTTTCTGCCCTGTTTCCTCGAGTTTCCCCCCCCTGCAGGGCAGGAGGAACATTTACGGTGAGGAATTACCGAGGCTGTTCCCTCTCCTCGGTGATTCAGTGTCAGGCTGGGAGCGAGGGAACCCGAGCCTTGTTACCCGGATCCCTCGGCTTTTTTCCCACCTCCACGCGGCTCTGCAGCAAATCAAAGTGCAACAAAACAGCTTTGCATCATTTCTTCGAGGAGTCCTGGGCCCTGTACGTTATCTCCAGGGCAGGGTATGTGCTCTAATAAAAGTCGGCTTTATTGCCAGCTGCAACAAAGCCAAGGATTCAGGCACATATTGCCTGGTGGGTTCATTGTAAACTCCCTTTTATGGCCCTTCCAGTTTATTGCTAATAGAGATTTACAGTGGGAAGAAGGGGCCGGGTGCTGTAATTAATACTGTTTATTAGCCTGGGTGGGTTCCGTGCAATGAGCACGTTTGGTGTTTGCCCTTCGTTAGCAGCCCTGCAGAAGGGATGGGGACAGGGCTGCTCTTACTGGTGTTACTGGTGCCTTGCTGGGAGGCAGCTGGACCAAAGTCCTGCTCCATTCTGAGGGAATGTCCACAGGCTTGGCCAGCACGAGACACCACCTCAGCTTTCCTCACTGTTGGAAAATCAATTCTGTTCCAGTTGATTTTCCCCCCCAAAACAAATAATTTTTTTTTCACGTGGAGGGGAAAGGGAAGGAGGTGGATTCTTTCCAATAGTTTCAGGTATTCCCAGACACAGGAATAATTCACAAGCTGGACATGCAGAAGTCACCAACCCTCCCCTGGGTCCCTTTTTGATGGGGCCTGTTTTAATCACTCAAGGGACAGGACCCAAACCTGGCAGAAACACACAGAGCATCAGACAGTGGTGGGACTGTGCCAAAAATATCCCACACCTGCTTTGTGCTGAGATGAGGCCATTCACTAAATGCTGCTGTTGCCCATCTCCAGCCTCTGGAAATCTTCTGAGCCAAACTCCAGTGCTGTCACCACTGGAGGCACTGGAAGTGGCTCTGTTGGTATCAGCCTGGTTTCTGTCACTCACTGCTGCACTGGAACCAAACCTCAAATGAGGCGAATTTCACGTGGTCATCTTTGTGCAATCAATGTCTCACGTCGCTCTGCCTGGCAGTTAAAGAGCCAAGGACCAGGGTGAGAACAATCCTGCTAATGATTTGCAGTCAGCTCCTTCCAGCCTTTGCAAAGCCAAAATTGTCTCAGTCTCCAGAAGCTACAGCAGAAGTTAAACATTAAGTGGTTGGAGGTGCTGCTGGAAACTTCCGTGGTTTGTGACTGATCAGAGGTCAAGGATAAAGTCATTGAGGGCGTCCTTCATCTCAAGCAACTGCCATGAACGTGGCCAAGCCCAGAGAGAGACCAGCAGCAAACTGCACCATGAACCCCACCCCACGTGGCTGCTGCTCTGGGCAGGCCCCTCTCATCCTCACAGAAACGGGGGAAGTGTTATTATCCATGTTCACAAACACAGCAGGGATTTAGGGGATTGCCTGTCCTGCCAGGTGGGAGGGAGCATCCAGCTCATGATGCTGAAGAGCCACCCTTGGCTTTAAAAACCTCCTCCAGCCACTCAGGCAGCGCCAGCAATTTCAGACCCGAGCATAAGTCCAATATTTTGTGATTATCTGCCCAAAATTCCACTCCAGGAATCACCTGCAAAAGGAAAAAAAAAGACAAACGTTGAGGGATGCCAAAATTTGGGGGGAATTCACAGGGAATTGGGTACCAAGATGCCTTTGGGGTCTCTGAGCAAGGAGAAGGAGCTACTGGGGGTCCCAGTGAGGTTCATGGTGGAGCTCACTGTGTTTTTAGAGAAGGAGCTAAAAGATACCAGGCTCCTTCTCACCACTTCTATTAATATTCAAGCTAATTAACTTCACTGAGAGCTGGAGGAAATTGAATCTCAAGAAGAAGCTAAGCTCTGCTTTGGATTTTAAGCCGTTTGGAGCCTTTGATATGAAGCTTGTGCTTTTATTATTATTGTTTTTCAATCTCCTGTTATTTTATTATTTTTTTCCCTGCAAACACCTGGCTCATTTTAGGGGTGATAGAACAGTTATAAATGATTGCTATTAATTGGCCATCAGCAGCCAGAGAGCAGCAGGCTCCCAGCTGAACAGAGCACATTTATGGGGGAATTTGAGACGGGTTTGGGGGTCCCAGCAATGTGGGGGGCTCCTGGCTGGGCACTGAGAATGGGGTCAGCCCAAATGGCTGAGGTAAGGGAGCTTTTGGGAGGTTAAATTAAAAAAAAAACTGAAAAAAAATGGGAAGCTTTTACAAGCCAGAGCTTAAAGACGTGCCCTCCCTCCCTGCCCGTTTATTAAGTAATAATGAAACACTTTTGTCAAAGCTTAGGCACCAAATTTCTGACACCAGATGAGCTCTAAAGCTAATCAGGGGCTGGAAAAATGGGAATATAATTAAGGCTGCTGACAGCCCTGTGTCATTAACCTCCCAGCTCTCAGGTGCCACACTGAACCACAGCTGCAGCAGATTCTGTAGCACGGGCAGTTGGCTTCAGCTGTGGAAATGAATTTGGCTTTTAATGGCCCTGTGATGGCTCTGGGGCAGTGGCAGAGGGGAGGGGGTGATGCTCTCTGCTGGGTCCAGCTCGGCTCTCCCCACCCTGCTCCTCAGTGGTAAACAGCCCAGGCTCTTCTCATCCAGAGAAAATGAGGTTTTTCTGGGTAAAGGTTCAGGCTGGGGCAGTTCTGCTCTGTCCTTGTCATTAATTATTATCATTATTAGAAGCGTGGGTGTCTGCTTTGCCCTAGCAAAGGGATTCCTGCCTGTGTCCTGCTGTGGATCTGCAGGAACCCTGCAGGGCTGATACCCAAACCACCTCCCTGCTCCGTGACTCAGTTCCCCACTGTTCAGAGGAGCTGATAATCTTGGCATCTTTGGGAGGAGGTTTGGAGTTTGTCAATGCAACCCTGTCCATTCCCCTTCTAATTATGTCACCAAAGGAGGCTGTGGCAGGGTCTTGAATCCCTCCCTCGAATCCATTTAGAGCGTGGCTCTGCCATGGGCAGGTGGTGGAGCAAAGCTTTGCTTAATTATTTTTAGGGTTATGTAAGTTTTTCCTTTTTTTTATTTTTCCCCCCCTCAGGATTTTACCGCTCTGAAGGTTGGAAAGAGGCGAGCAGCTGTTCCCACGCCTCAGCGGCACAAACACCTCGAGCCTTCAAGCGCTCCTGGGAGGAATCAGTGGGACAGCAGCGAGGGAGCGCTTGGGCTGCTGCCAAAATCACGCCAAGCAGCGAGCCTCGAACGGAGCCGCTTATCTGGGGAATCTCGGAGCCGTTTCGCAAGGCATGTGTCACAGACAGGTACCCTGGGACACGGAAAGGGGAAAAGCATTTGCCTGGGCAGGAAGGCGGCTGCGTCACTGCCAGGAATAGCACCCCGGCGTCCCGTGACCCGGCTCTGCCGCTCCAAAAGGAGATAACATTTCCAGCGCCAGCTGAGCAGCCTGGGGACAGCGGGACAGCAGCGCACGGAGCCCTGCGAGCGCTGCCTCCAGCACGGGGTTAGAGCTCTCAGCTCTCCCTCCATCTAAAAAACACTTTTTAGGGGTTAATGAGCAGAACACCGGAGCTGATGGGGCTCGGGGTGCGATTTGCTGCTCGTTCATTCATCCTGCGCTGTCCCCGTGGTGGCATTTGCCACCCCACGCTCTCTGAGTGCGTCTCGCACTTTCCCCCGCAGCGTTCTCGGTTTCTGGGGTGTAAGACTTCGAGCCTTGGACAACAGCAAAAACCGGTCAATTACGTTTTCACCCTGTCTGCCTTGAAAGCCCCGGAGTGTGCCTGGTGCGAGCACAGCCAGGGCAACGCAGGAGTTCGTGATAAATTCCAAACAAAAGCACCTTTATCCATATGGGACCTCGTGAGTGCTTCACATACTCCAGCAATTCCAGGCACTCCGTGTTTGGCTCTTACTGGGTTTTAACTCGATTTCTTTGAGATGCAAATCAGAGGGATTATATTCAGAGGCTGCATCAGAAAGTCTTTAATCCAAATGGGCTATAAGATTTATTTAGAAGAGCCAAATGTCTTGTCTGGGACAGAAGCAACTGAGCTGAACTGAAACAGATGGACATAAAGGAAATTAAGCAATTCTAATGGTTTTATCCAGAGTTTCAAAGTATTTGGTCTTCCTAAAGCTCGAGCTCCTGGAAGCACGTGATGAGACGGGAAGCTCAGGTTTCACTTAAAAACAGGCTTTGCAGTTCACTGAGAAAAACAATAACCATGTTTTTATTCCTGCCGTGGACAGGACGAGGGCTGCCTTCCAAGTCCTGACTCCTTGGGCTTGTGTCATCAGAGGGAAGTGTATTGAATGGTAGTTCTGGAGTCCTCGTTTTTACAGCAATTTCAGCAGCCTGGATTCAGGATTTTGGGCAGCCTGATGCTGGCAAGAGAGATCCCACAGTTTGTTTGCTAAAAGAGGGGAAACCCATCTATTGAGCCTGCTGAGGGTTTGTCCCTTGAAAGGTTCTGCTGTTTCTGCTGGTGATTTTTAGGTCTCTCCTAAGGCTGGGGTTAATCAGGACATCAGCACTGCCAAGGTCACCTCCGGCAGTGCTGGATGCAGCAAACCCAGAGTTCACATCTTGGATGCTGCAAAACCACTGGGCTGGAAACCTGGAGAGCTCAGGCTGTCCCCCAGGATCCCGTGTGTCTCCACCTCTGCTGAGGTCAGGAGATTTTCAGCTGGCAGAAAAACCTTCCCTGGTATGTTTGGATATATTTGGCCCTGGATAGACTGCACAGACAGCAGAACAGATTTGAGGACTGTTCCATCACTCCCTACCATTTCTGGTGGTAAAGATGCTTTCTCTTGGGGAGAAAAGCTGAGGTCTGAGTTTGCAGCTTTTAGGTGCTAAAAAATGACAAGGATGAATTCTTTATCCTTCCTGAGGCTCTTGACCACTGCCCAGTGGTCAAGGAGATCCCACAGATAGCCTCAACCTGGGAAATGCTTTTGCTCCTGATAAAACTGGGAGAAGTGGGAGAAATCTTCCTACTCTCATCCCAAAGCCATCCCCTGCTTGGCTCACCCAGGGAAGCATCCAGAGCAGGGACACCTCACGTGTTTGTGCATTTGCCATCCTTCACCCCGCTGCGTTTGCAAGCGGATTAAATAAAAGGTGAGAGAATTGGGGACGAGGGGAGGGAGGCAGTGTGAGAAGGAGCTCATCCATTACTATGCCGTGCACAATGCAGGAGGTCTTGGCCTCCTGGTTTGAGTGCTTATTCCCCATAAAATACATCTGAGAGAAATCAATAGGAGAAGCATGCCAGAACTTAAATCAAAGCCCAAGGAAGCAGCACTTGGCGGATGGAACGACCTTGCAGAGAGCTGTCAAAAACCAAGGCCCCAGCCCTGTTGAGCACAGAACCTGCCAGGAAAAAACCCTGGAGTGAGGACTTGAGGCTGGCATGTGCTGCCTTGGCATGGCTCTCACGCAGTGGAAAGCACATGGATGAGAGAGGCTGGATAAACGGCACGAGGGCAAAGTGCCAGGAGGCTCCTGGGGCAGCCAGCAGAGCTGATGTGCTCTGGGCTGCCCATTTGGGCTCCTCAAGTACCTCAGAGATAACGAGGTAGGAGTGGCAGCCAGCTTGGAGAGACAGAAAATGCTCCCCACAACCCTGGCCGTGCGTGACCTTGGTCCCTGGGGTCCCAGAGCAGGCGTCCAGCTCTGCCAGCTCCGTGTCCTGCCAGCTCAGCAGAGGATGGAGGGCTGTGTCCAACATCCAGGCCTCCTCCTGCCCCACGGCTGCCTCCCCAGGCAGGTGCCTGACCTCGGTGGCAGGTCACAGCACCGTGCCACAGACACCATAAATCTGCAAAGGTTTGCTGCAGCCAGGCTCCACCTCTGCAGACCGCGGGGCACACGTTCCCGTGCTGGGAAATCTGACCCCTCGGTAGCCTGAGAGACAGGAGAAGCCTGGGTTTGGTGTTTTGAATAAGTGGCTTTTTATCTGAAATCCCTTTGGGAGCATGAGCTCAGTAACCAATGAAATTATATCTGTTGTTTCAAGCAGTGAAGAAAACTTGGCTTGATGTTTATTGAGATTTATGGCTTCCCTTGAGCTTAATTGTCTTTGGGAGCCCTGGATCTTTTTAACGGTTCAGCTAAGTGGTACTAAGAAGGATGGTAATGGTTTGAGCAGTCTGGCCCCTTAGCATATCTCTTTCTCTCACACAATTTGCTGATATTTGGGAAATACAGCTGATACCCTCCCCTTCTGGGGTCACAGCTCTTTGCTGGTGTGAAACTTCAAGAGGCTGAGCCAGGTGTGAAAAGCTCCCAGTGAGCGTTTCCTCTGCGAGGCGCTGATTCCATCAGCAGGGCTGTGCTTCAGGGAGCAGGGGAGCAGGACAGCTCTGTGCCCCCTCTGGGGAGGGTCACCTGGTCCTCCTGCTTTGTCACCCTCTCCTGGATGCTGGGATTTGTCTTCCTTGATCTCCCTGCTCTCCATCAACCTGGTGGTTTTGTGTAGATGTAGAAAAGCTGTGGTGGCTTTTCCATTCCCTCTGCTGGGGGCTCTGGGCTGGCTGCATTTCGAGCTGCTGCCAAGTGAGCACAGCCCAGCATCACTTCCTGAGCATCCCAGAGCTCATCCACAGGTGACCAGTGGGGTGGGTGTTGGGATCAACCTATGGAATTGCCATAAGGAGAACACCCCTCCTTTCAACTCCTTGCACTGGTTTGAACTGGGAAGGGACCATCTGGGCTGCAGGGAAGGGTTCTCCTGCCCAGTGCTCACCCCACAGAGACACAACTCGGGGCTGCCTGACCGTGTTTGGTCCCTCAGAGGAGCATCCTCATCTCTCTGGAGGGCTCTGATGAAGAGCTTGTCATCGGGAGGGAAACCTCGCCCTTCACACGTAATTATTCCTCACCTCTGGACCTTTTTCATCCCTTATCAGGGGTGATCCCGATGGTTTGTTATCTCTCCCCAGCCACCCACCAGCGCCTGTCAGCGTGGGGAGTGACCTTCACCTATTTCCTCACCTCCCCAAGATGCTGTGGTCACTCGGCCGGGCACTGGTGGCGGTGCTGTCCGGCCGCGGGGATGCTGCAGCCGAGGTAATTACAACAGCTCGTTATGGTTCAGCAGGCACCTTCATTAATAAACCTCAGGTTTCAGAGGTGCCTAACTCAGCCATTGGAAACCACATCTGGCTGGAGCTCTGCAGCGTGTCTAAGCTTTCAGCTCATCTCCCCCAGCCTAAGCGGTTTAGGACGGGCAGTAAACAAAGTCTGTTTTGTTGGGGTTTGCGTGCTTTAAGGCAATGAAAGCAAACACAGGCTGGCTGGGCTAATCTCTGCACAGACAGGGGGCTGACAGCTCCTTCCTAGGCTGTGCCAGTGGGATTTTTATCTCTGCTGTGGCTCAAACAAGGAGCGTGGGGAGGTTCTCCCTCCTGTGTGTGGTGCTGGCTCGTGGCACCCACCAGGGTGTTGCTGCTCTTTTGTGGCAACTCCGGGTTAAATGGAGTTTAGGTGATCATGCTGCATGTGGGGATATCCTGGACTGTGTTCTCCTTGCTAATAACTTTTGGAGCCTTGGGCCTTCTGTCTTTTTGGGACAAAGCTCCTAAAGAAGTTCCACTCTCAGGGAGCAGGAGAGCCATGCTAAGAGTGTCACCCCGGTGACATTAACAATGTGGCCCTTGCAGAGGTGCAGGATTTAGGCCATAGCCTGCTCTGCCCATGTCTTTAAAACTTGGCTCAGCAGTGGGATGGGCTCTCCAGGATGGCTGCTGGGTTGGAACTCCTTCCGTGCACCTGGGTGACCAAACCAACCCACAGCCCACAACACCTCTCAGGGTTTGATCATTTTTCCATAGCCTGAGCCTGGTGTGTGGGAGGATGAAGTGCCCCAGTGGGGGGAAGGATGGGGCTGAACTCCACGGGGGTGTAAGGAGAGGAGATGGGGTAAGGAGATGAGTTGGGGGATCAAAGGGAGCGGGGAGACAAATCTCCAACCAGCCACACCCATCAATAAAACATCCCCTCCAACAACCCACGTCCTGCCAGAGCTGGAGACAAGTGAACAGGGCATGGAGTGAGCAGGGACCACCTGTGCATTTCCCACGTGCTGAGGGTACTTTCCCACCCTGAGGATTTGAGGAGGAGGTGGCAGCTTTGGCTGGGGGTTGCCCGTGAAGTTTGTGAAAGCCCTGAACAAAAGACCACACACGGCAGGCTCAGGAGTGAGACGTGTCTTAGACCTTGAAGGTACGAGGCAGAAATGCCTCTGTGCCTGACTCACCCGCTGTGTGCTAACACTGACTCATAATTACTGATTTCCATTCAGACAAAAGATTTATCTGCACTGAAACATATGGAAAATGCTAATGGAACCTGGTGGTGGAAAGAGGAGGCTGGGCCGCTGCCTGGCCCTGTGTAGGGCTTGGGGAGTGCCTGATGGACTGGGACCAGCTCCCCCACCCCAATTTCAGTGTGGCTGGGATGAGTCCCCAAAGCTGGAAGAGAGTCTGATCACCCTCATCTCATCCTTGCACACTCTGGAGGGAGCTGTGCTTGTAAAAGGTGAGTTCTGCAGCAATGACCATTTTTCTGCAGGCTGGCTGGGTCCCAGCTCAGTTTCCCTCAGCTCTGGGGATCTCCTGCTGTCCCAGGAGCTGAGTCTGGCCCTTTTTCCCACAGGAAGGCAGCCGTGGGGATGAAGATGTCTCACGGGCAGCAGCTCACTGGCCCTGGCAGTGTTTGCACGGTAGCTGCACCCCAGCACAATGCATGCAGCACAGCGGGCCCGTCACGGCCAGCACGCTCCAAAAGCCTCTCAAAGAAAGGCACGAGCAGCCACAACCCCCCTGGATTAAACCCAGGGCTTTGTCCCAGGTCTGGCAGCTCCCAGTGTGATGGCAGAGCCCCCAAACTCCCTCAGCTCCTGCCTGATTTTGTCCCAGCAGGGCAAGGCTGGATCCCCCAGGGCTGTGCCACCTCCTGCCCTGCCTGTGCCACCTTTCCCTCCCTGCTGCTCAGATGCTAAGTGGAAATTTCCCCCTGTGCCAAGTGTTAAATACTTATCAAGCTAATGCAGCGTCTTTGGAGGTGTGTACAAGAGACAACATGTTACCCTAATTAACGAGCAGCTGGGCTTGGCACCGGGCTCTGCCGCAGCTGCTCCCGGCGCCTTTCCCAGGCTCTGCCTCCTCCCTGCCGTCGCAGGGGCTCAACCTGCAGCGGGGCCGATGCCTCACAGGGTCCTTCCTCACTTTAGACAGCGTGGTTGGGCTCCCAGCCTGAAGTCTGGGGGGTGTTTCTGGGCTGGATTCGGTGATCTGGATCAGTGGGTCTGTTCTTAGCAGTTTGGACGGGGATGAGAAGTTTTGGGGTGCGCTGATTTGGGGAGCTTTAGGGAAAATCGCTGCTGGAGGAAGATGAGCCATCATCTTCAAACCATCAAAGGTTTGAGTGCTGGTTTGTCCCTCCTTGTTGGTGTGGCAGCAGCAGCTCCCTTGGTTGGCTTTGCTGTGGGAATTGTGCTTGGGCAGAACTGGCCAAGTGTCACCGGGGTGGGTGTGACAGCTGCCAGGGACTGGGACACCTCTGGTGGTGTCAATTCTGGAAAGAGAGAGGGGCTGGGATGGGTGTGCAAAGCCACCCTTGGGGACAAGGCTGTTTGGTGGGAACCATTTGCTGAGTTTCTCCTCTGGCTCACTGCATCTCCCCAGGGCCCAGCCCCTTTTACCTGGACCACTGTGGATCAGCTCACTCCTCCATGCACCCACCCAGCCCCAAGCAGAGCTGCTGCACAAACCCTCCCCATCTTCCTGCATTGCCTTGAGCTCCCTGACTCTCCAACCCCAGAGAAGTCATCTCAGCTGTAGATGTTTGTATCATGACCTACATTGCTATTGGGTTTTAAATATAATTTTTTTTTCCCCCCCTGTGCCATATACCAGCTTCCCACATGCAAATTGCTCTGAGTGAACCATTTATCTGGAAAATAAAGGTTATGTTCTCAAAAGGCATTTAGTTCCCTTTCTGAATGATTGAGCGAGTTTTCCGCTGAGAAAACAAAGGTTTTTAGCACAGTCCAAGCCAATGACAGGGAAAAAGGTTCAGGTAAAACCCCTCCATTTATTTAACAGCTCCCCCTTCCTCATTCATATTTACAAGATAAAAGGGGCTCCATCAACCCATTAAAGTTAAAATATGTGTCCTGTCTTCAAGGAAAGCAAATCCCATCTGGCATCCCTGGAGGAATATAACCTTAACTTCAGCTTAATGCCACATTAGGGTATCTTACAGATTCTGCCTGAGATTTACCTGCCTTAAAGGGAGATTTATTTCTGGAGCAAACAGGCTCCTGTGACAAATCTCCTTCCGTGAGCAACTTTGCAAAGAAGGGGAATTTTTGACTCTCTGGTTCCCTGGTCTCTGCCCAGTGGTGAAGGGGTCGGTGACACTGAGGGATTTCTGGTCCCTACCAGGGGATCCATTGCAAGGCTCCATCCCCTGTCTTGGGAACTGTGGGGTGGATGCCTGGGAGGGGTTCCAATATCAGGAAATCAGGGAGTTTTCTGCAGCCCTATCCCCATGCTGAACCTCATGTTTGATATACCCAGGTGACTTCCTCACAGATATTAACCAAAAATGGCTTGGGATGGAAATCATGGCCTCTTCTGGTCTTTTAAAGGGCTTTCAAGGCTGTTTGGTCATGGGGATCAGGGAGCTGTACTGCTTATCCGAGTGGAAATTATTCACAGTTACCTGGAGGCACACGTTGGTAGCCATCAGTTCATTATTATTGCTGGTTTTACTGATATCCATAAAAATTATGGAGGCTTTTCTAAATGCCAGATGGATCAGAAAGCCTTTTAAGTGTATAATATTCTTTTTAAAAGTCATGGGTCTAAAATAAGAGGAGTCTGTGTGGGGTTTCCCCTTTACCCACGCCTTGGGTTGCAGTTGTAGCCTTTCCTCCAGACTTTGCTTCTTAACAAACATAAAAATGTGAGGGGTAGCCTGATAAAAGGGGGGATTTTGAATTGATGCTGCCCCTGGGTGGGGTTTGGGGCCAGGGAATGCCCCCTTGTCACCAGCCTCAGATCCTCAGGTGTTGATGTGCACACAGCTCAGCCTGAGAACGTGAGGACAAGTCAGCTGCAGGTGGGTGAAACCTATCTCCTCTCTACTCAACTGGCCTGCCTGACTGGTTTTTTTTTATGATTATTTTTTTATTCTGTCTCCAGTTAGGCAATACAGTTGCCTGTTAGAAATATTGCCCTGGGCTGCCAGCTCAGCCGAGGAGAAAAGCGGGTGTGAGTTACCGAGGGAGGACGGGGATCACCCCCTCATCCCTCCCTGGGGTGGGCACCTCTCCCCTTCCCCTCTGCCAGCCCTTCCCTCCCTCTGCCACTCAGTGGGAGCATCCTTGTGAGGGAATTTTCTTAAGGATCCCTCCCTCCACAGCTCTCCCACACCCTGAGGATCACTGGAGGTTGTTTGACCGGAGTGGGTGAATTTAAGCCCAGCCTGTAGTTTGGGATCATTAACCATCAAGGTGCCCCTGGGAAGAAGCAAAAAGTATTTGGGAAAATTTGCTAACAGACTCTAATGACTTAATAATCCCTGCCGGAGAGAGCCTGGCAGGTTATGGGAATGTCAAGTTTCCTTGCTCTGGTTATGTAATGGGGAGGGGTGTGACCTCCAACAATGCTGAAAAAGGGAAGAAAAAGGAAAGAAAAAGGGAAACACAAACCCATTTCCATGCTGGGATGAAGAGGGAGAACAGATATAGGTGTCAGCCAGGAGCCTCATCAGCCTGGGCACAGCTGGGCTTGGAGGGGCCAGAGCAGTTCCCACCCAGCTCCTGGGATGGTCAGGGATGGATCAGGGTCCACCCAGCACTCCTGGATGTGCCACTTCCAGCCAAAGGATCTGAGACCCCAAGTGACACGAGGGGGTGATGCTGGTGTGTCCCTGCAGTGCTGTGCTGCACAGGAAGGGGGGACACAGGGCAGACACATCCCTGAGCGAGCTCTGACACAGTTCCAGCCCTGATCCTCTGTCAGGAGAGGTCTCTGGTTGTTGTCCCAGCTTGCCAGGTTGTCATTCCTGGTGTGATTCCTGATTTGGGGTCACAGGACAGAGAGCTGGTCAGGAATCTGCTTGATGGTCCTCAGAGGTGATGATTTGAGGTAGCTCTGAGTGTCCATCTCGGCTCACAGCAAGAACTGGAAAATGGGATGTGGGTCCTAAAAGCTTTGACCCCTCTCAGCCAGGGTTGGCAGGAGTGGGAACGTTGTCCCATTTTGGGGAGGCTGTCGGGAATTCCTCCATGTGCCTGGATGAGCGTGTCCAGGTCTGAGCAAGGCTCATGCTTTGCTGAACACTGCGGGGTCTTTCCTTGAAGAAGAAGGAAATCCAGAGCTGGTGAGATGTGCCATGGTTTAAAACACGCTTGGCATTGCATGGCACCGGGATGGCCTGTCCTGGGAGGGACATCCTGCTGGGAAGCTGCAACAAAGCAGGATGGGTGCCGCACTCTGCATCCCGCAGCGGAGATCACGCAGGGGGATCCCTGCCTCCTCCTCCTCCCCCATGGCAGCAAACACTCCCGGGGCTCCCGCTGCTCAAGCTCCGGCTTGCCTGCCATCAATACTGTTCAAACAAGCCCCAATGGCAGACGTAGCTCGGGGCCAAGTCGCGGGGCAGGCGGGCGGGCGGGAGCAGAGAGCGGAGCAGCCGGGCGGGCTCCAGCCGGGGCTGCGGGAGGTCCGGGCGGGCGCGTGGGTGCCGCCGGCATCGCGTGCCAGCCGCGCTCTGCCAGCCGGGGCCAGCCCGCGGCTTTTCCTCCGCACCTGCGGCCACTTTGAACCCCGGAGCTGCCAGGGA
>VZTZ01028200.1:106107-118426 GCA_013400955.1 Drymodes brunneopygia | reverse complement strand
GAGCATCCCCAGCCCCGCTCTCGCCCCCCCATCAGCCCGGGGAACAGCTCCATCCATTCTTGTCAGCCGGGGCCGATTCGTCACCGCCGGGGTGACAAGTGCTTGTATGGCTCTGTCAGCCCCTCGCCAGCCCGGCCTGGGCCCCCTGCAGCAAAGCCAAGGGTCCCCCCAGGGAGGGGGCTGGGGGCAGGGGAGGGGGGCACGGCCAGCCCCGACCTACCCCTGACCCAGGGGCTGCTGTGGCTGGGGAAACGCAGCGATGGAGGGGCAGCACAAAAGGGAAAACAGGGGGGGAAAAAGGAGAAATAAGGGGATAGAGGGATAATCTGAGCCCTCACAGGTCTGCTGAGCCGGTGGGCAGGCAGGGAGGATGCTCCTGATCCCCATCCCCATCCCCACCAGCACGGATATTTCCACTTTAATACTTAACAAGGCTTTAAAACCCTTCCGCAGCCGGAGTTTGTTCTCGGCGATAAATTTTGAATAGCTTATAAATTATGGACACCACGCGGTGTCTGTGTCCGTGGAGCAAGGGCTGGCCCCAGATTGCTGCTCCGGGGTGGAAAGCCCTGCTGGCATCCCCGGGAGCTGGGGCTGGGGTGGGACATCACCAGGATGGTAGGATCAGCTCACATCCCAAAGCTCGGTCACGTCTGCCTCACACCTCCCCAAAATCATCCCCAGCACGCAGGAATCGCAGGGCAGAGCTGCAGGGGAGCAGAGCAGCACCCAGCACCTCTGTTCCCACATCTGTGGGGATATAGAGGTGGGGATATATGGATATATGGATATATATATAGCCAGGGATATATGGATATATATAGCCAGAGATACATATATGGATATATNATATATGGATATATGGATATATGGCTATATATAGCCAGGTATATATGAATATATAGATACATGGATATATATCAATATATGGATATATGGATACATAGGTATATGGATATATATAGCCAGGGATGCATGGATACATGGATATATGGACATATATAGCCAGGAATATATGGATATATGGGTATATGGATATATGGAGATATATATATGGATATATGGATATATATAGCCAGGAATACATGGATATATGGATATATGGATATATATAGCCAGGAATATATGGATATATGGATATATGGATATATATAGCCAGGAATATATGGATATATGGATATATGGATATATGGATATATATAGCCACCAGCACATGCATGGGGTCAGGTTGCCCAGCTCCTGCTGGCAGTCATCCCCCAAAATGCCCCAGCTCCAAACCAAACATGTCCTTGCCACAAGAGCCACAAACCCCAGCTAAAATCCCTGCAAACCAGGAGCCCCAGATCCCACAGAAACCCCTCGGCTCTGGGGCTGCAGGGGAAAAATCCTGTCTGGGAGAGGTGATTTCATTCACAGCAATCCTGGGAGCCAAAGGGGGCTGTGCAATGGGCCTTTCCCACTTTTTCCCTGGCACAGTAATTAGGTTACAGCAGGGCTCCAGCTGTATTCCAAAGCTCTGATGTCCAATAAATGTGTACAATGTTCATATATGTGCCTGCAGTATATAAAGGCTACAGGAGAAGGGCCAGTTTGCACTACATTAATTCATAAAGCAGGTCAGGCTGCTCTGGCCCTTTACCTCACTTGTTATTTCTATTTATTAGTAATATTGATGTTTCAACCAGGGATCAGGACCCTATCGAGCCAGCTTTAATATCAGAAAAGATTTAGCAGGAGAGGGCTCTGAAATGAAGCAACAACCCCGACGCTGAGCCCCTGCACGGTGCAGCTCACAAACACTGCTGTTATTATTTGTAACAAGGTTTTATTTTGCGTTTTGCTTCAGTGGCAAACCCGGAATCTCTGATTACCCTGGCTTGGCTACGTCAAACTCTGGCTGCACCCTCATCAGGTTATTAAAAACCCCTGTCAGGACTGAAAAGTGGAGAGGTTTAAAGGTTGTGGAGCCACGGTGATAACGGGGCAGGTACCCACAGGTGTAATTAAGTGATCCGAGCTCTGATAATTGCCTGGGGAGGGTCTGGAAGGGATGACGGTGTGGGCAGCAGGACAGGGACAGGGACAGCCCCTTGTCCACACAGTCCTGGTCACCTTTCTCCCCATTTTTCTCCTCAGGCTTTGATGATTTCTGCCATGTCCCCACTGATGCTGCAGCACCTGATGGAGAAACCTGAGCACCGACAAAATTCTGGATGAAACCAAGCTGTGGGTGCAGAACGCAGGGATTATTTGGGAGCAGCCTGCTCCAGCCTGGAGCAGCAGGGCTGTGCTTGCCTGGCAGTGTTGGGGATGGATCCCTGCCCGGAGCAGGGCACGCAGCACCCTGGGGTGGCACCCGTGGGACCGGTGCCCCTGGGACTGGCACCATGCTGAGCCTCACTTTCCACACAGGGAAGGGGTTTAGGCTGAATTAGGGAATGATCACACACTCTGAAGGCCAAAACTAAGTTTTTAAGCCCAGCTCAACTCCAGAGGGATGCAAAGGCCAGAAGCACATCTAAGCCAGCTTCAAACTCAGTGCCTGCTGAGATGCTGAGCACCAGCCAGTCCTCAGCCTTGAGAGAGGCATTTAAAGCCAAGATACACTCACTTCACCAGGGTTCATCTGGCAAAAAACCATGGAATCATTGATCCCTGAGAAAAAGCAGTCACAGGAAGTAAAACTGTCCTGGTCCTTGCCTTCCCTGTGCCCCATCAGTGCTGAAAAACTCCAGGGGCAGAAGCCAGGAGAGGCCAATTGTTCCTGCCTCGAGCACATCTCCTGTGGCTGATGCTGAATTGGGGTCTGGAAGAGGAGGATTTCTGTTCAGCCAGGTAGCAGCACCCTCTGTGCACCTCTGGGATGTATTTTTGGAGTTTCTTTAGGATTACAATACTCCCCAGAGCACGGTGGGCCACACACTGTGTTTCAGTGTTGCACCCAACAGCGGGATCAAAAACTGCTTGGAGCAGCAGCAAACCCAGCTATTCCCAAAGAGCCAAGGGAATTGTTACCTGCTCCTGAGCTTGGATTTATTGTGTTTGTGGAGCAGAGTTGTGCCAGGAGTACAAACCCCTGGGAGCTGAGGTCAGTGCTGGGTGCTGGGCGAGGAAACCAAGAGATTTCAAGATATTTCAGGAAAAGACTCTTGGAATTCCAACCTTGCTGGCTAAGCAAGACCTCAGGGGGTCAGATCCAGCTCTGGGTGACGCTGCCACAAAATCTGAGTAAAACTCAGGGGGAAATCAGCCAAGGTCACTCCAGGCTGGGAAGTGACGTCCGACTTCCCATCGTGTAAATGGCAGCAGGATCTGCCCCCCCACCAAGCTGCTCTCCATCCCCCCCCCTCCTGCCATCTCTTTCGAAATATTTATGTTGGACTGTCCCATGATTTACACTGGAAATCCCTGTGCTGCCTCTCTCTCTCCCCGAAACGTGCCGTGTCAGCAGCTGGCAGCCTGGATTCCGGGATGCATCCTGGAAATCACTGGGAGAGGGAGGCAGGAATGATCCAGGCGCTGCTTTTCCAGAGCAGTTGTGGCACTTTTGGAGGTGTCCCGGGCAGGGTGAGAGGAGAAGGGAGCAGGGGTTGTGCCCCCAGATCCACTCACAGCATCCTGGGCAACCACAGTCCCTGGTGTCTGCCCCTCCTGGTGTGTGACACAGCCAAGAGGGAATTTTTCTGGTGGACTTTCGTTTTTGCAGGGAAATTCCAAAGGGCTGAAATAACAGAGCAGAGAAACCCTCCCGGGCTCTCTGGAGGAGGAGGAAACGGGGGATTCAGCAGTGCAGAGGTCAGGACTTGGGGCAGTGGGAGAGAGCCAAGTTCAAGACCTCCTACCTTGGGGACTATCCCAGTTTGAGGGTGATCCTGAGCTTTCCCACCTTTTCATGGCAAATCCTGGGGTTTTTTTTACCAACTGAGAAGTGGGAAAAAATCAGCATTGCCCCCAGCAGCTGCTGTGAGGGGTGGCTGTGCTGCAGTGCTGTCCCTGAGCTCAGGGCTCCTCACCAGCACCGAGGGCTGAGTTACTCACACCTCGTGGCAGTGCTGGTGATTTTCCCGGGATCACGCAGGGAATATTTTGCAGAGGCAGCTCCTTTGCTGGCTTGTGGGAATACCCCAGCACACCTTGACAGACTCAGCAGGAACCAAGCAGGGATGGACCAGAACGTCCCTCAGCGTGTGGGACAGCACAGGGAGGAGCCCTGGGGTGACCCCAGGGCCATTCCCATGTCCCTGTGCTGAGCCTGGCAGGAGCACAGAGCCCCTTTTCCCCCGGCCCTGTGTTTATTTACTGCTTGCTCTGCATCCTGGCCGCAGGGCACGGAGACTGCGAGCCCATATGAGACCGTGGTGATGAACATCTCGCCTGACCTACTTACAGCCCGGGCCCTGGGACTTCCTGGGATTCATCCTCTCGGAAGCACAAGGAGGAATTTTGGGGGCAGCAGCAATCCGTGCTGGATGGGGATGTTACCCCGTGCCCGTGACGCCGGGATCGCCGCGGCTGCCTCGGAGCAGATCTCGTTGCACAAGGCTCCATTAGCAACTCTGATTGCCACTGATATGCTTCTCATTAGATCTCGGGCCTCATGCATCATTATTTCATTTACAAGATGGTTTTTGTTTTGCCTTCTCTTAATTTGTGTCTCTCTCTCCACCCCCACCCCCGAAAAAAAAAAATGAATCTCATTAAAACGTCGCAATTGAGAGCAAATCGTGCCTTAATCCAACCTGCCAGGGAAGCCAATCACTCTGGAAAAAAAATAAAAAATCTCCTTGAAGTCTCCACGCAGGGGCAGGCAGAGGGGGAGAATAATAAAAAGACTTCGAATTAGGAGGTGCTGAGTCTTGTTTGAGAGGAGAGGAAGGGACTGTGGCTGCTGACAGGATAGCAACGCAAATCCCCTTTGGAGCACCCGGAGAATCAACCTAAATGGATTAATGTGAGGACAGAGAAGAAATTACTTCAGTTGTTTCCCTAATTCGATTCAATTTATTTTTGTACGGCATTTCCATAGCGAGCATCTCGCAGCTGCGTCACCCAGCAGAGGAATAATGCAGAAAGGCTCTTCTGGCAGAAGTGCTCACCAGAACAGGCATCGCAGCAGAGGAAGGAATATGAGTGCTGGCCTTGAGGATTTGATTTGCCAAATCATCAGGAAATCACATGCCTTTTATTTTTTTTTTTTTCCTCCCTCTTTGTTTGTTCCCAATTTTGCTAATTTCCCCAGGCTTTCCTCGAGCCATCTCCATAAATAGCGAGGCTGATTCGAACCTCACACTGCTTTTATAGCACTGTAACTCTGAGCTCACACTGGTTTTACACTGGTGCAGCTCCACTTCTTTCAACTGAGTAAATCCCTGATTTATGCTCGTGGAAACGACAGCAGAAATAGGCCCGTGGTTTTCCCTGGAGCAATGCCTGGCTCCCACCGGGGTGGGGAAGAGGAAGATCAGGCCCCTTGCGATGCAAATGATGGAGAAAAAAATGCCATTAAATCACACCTGGACTCTTACTTTCAAACAGGCTTTTGCTTTCTTTTATAAAACGTGTTGACAAAGTTATAAATGCATGGGAAGGGATGAGCCAGGAGGGAGGCCAGGACATGTGCATTGATGGAGAGGGTGGGTTGCTGATGATTTGTGGTGGTGATTTCCTGATGATTTGTTCCTCTCTATTTTTTGGGGGGGAAATCAGCACCCCTTCCTTGCCCCACTTTCACCCATTTGAGCACAAATGCTTCCTTGATCCCCACGGAGAGCCTGGTGCTTTGGATTAAATGAAAATGTGGGCCTCCTGTTAGCTTTAAAATATTTAAATGTAATCCTGGGGAATGGAATCCCTCGGGAGAGGGGTGGGAGAGGGCAGCCTGCAGCCCCTCACCCCTCGTTAGCACACACACAGGGCCCTCTGCAAAGCCCCCCTAACCCAACTCTAATTAATTTATTTTTTAAGGCTGCACACGAGGGAGCTGATCAATGCTTTGCCCTGAGGTCTGCTGTGTTTGGAGCACATTTCACTGCCTTGATTTATTCCCTGTGATGTGGAAGGATCCCAGCATCCCCATACCTGTCCCCCCCAGGCTGCTCCTGCCCCTTGACAGGTGCAGCACCCTCAGTGAACTCCTCTCCTTCTCAACACCTGATCCCTGGGAGAGGCTCCCTTTAAAAGCAGCTCCCTGAACACAGGGTGGGGATGCTGGATGGACACCAGACATCATTTCTGGGTGTGATCTGGGGCCCTGAATCCCCCCCCAAACCCTGCTGGGTGAGACCAGGCTGTGGCACCCAAGGGACCCTGAGCTGGGCTGCCCACCCTGGGAAGTCTCACCCTCACTCGGCTCTGCCAATGGGGAAAATGCAGGGACTGGTGGAATTTATGGCTGTGGCAGCACTGGTTTGGCATGGATTTAAGGGTTTTCCCCTCTCATTTGCCCTTGGGACAGAGATGGGGAGGTCGAGGCAGGCTGGCAGCCAGCAGGGAAGGGACCTTTGCTGCTTGGGAAGTGATGGAAGGACATCTTTGCTCAAATGTGGGGCTGGTTTTATGGCCAGGGGTTCCTCAGTTCCCACCAGCCCTTGGGCTGTGCCCTGAGGAGCCTTTTGAGGAGGTGTGTGGTGGCCAAAGAGCAAACCCCTTGGGGTCAGAGGTATCACCCCCAGTTCTCCCAGCTTTCCTGTGCTCCAGCCCATGGCAGCACTCACTGGTGCACATGGGAAGTTCAAGGTGCTTTCATCCACCCTCCTGCTGCTGTTCCAGTCCTCCAGCAGAGCCCTGAATGGGCAAACTTTGGGTGTGGAAGGCCAGGAAGGGGAAAGAAGAGGATTCAGAAGCTCCACTCCCACTTCTGAGTGCCAGAACTCCCCTTGGGCAGCCCAGTGAGCACAAATCAGTGTGGCTGCACTGTTTTTGCAGGGCTGGGCTGATTTATTCTGGCCAAGGACCCTTTGCCACTGCCCAGGCTTCATACCCAGAGTGGCACCAGTCCCCTGAGCCCCTCTCCTGCTGCTCCTTGCCCTCCTCCTGCTCCGTGTTCTCAGAGGAAGCACCAGCACAGCCTCGACAGCAGCCCAGGGCTCTGCAGGGACCCTTTGCCCTCCCCAGACAGCCCCAAGGGGATGAGATGCCACAACCTGACATCAGCAGAGTAAAATATGGCCCTGGCAGTAATCTGAGAGAATGTGATGGTAATTTGGGGTGGGGGGAGGAGAGGAGGAGGCATTGAGAAAAGGAGGCATTGAGAGCACACTTCCTTTCAGTGCATTGCTGGGAAGAGCATTAGGAAAACCACTAGATTATTTTTCACATTCTTCAGTGCAAAACTACTGCAGTTTATGACCACTATCAATAACAGCTATCATATTACTAATGCTACAGTTGCCACATATATAATATTTAAATCACATTTGTGGCTGACAGAGACCTATGGATATTCTCCATCCCAACAGGCTATTACAGTTCATATCATGTCTGTCATATAAATATTATGAATCATTTCCCCACTATCTTTATGGGGGCTACATTGACATCATCAAAAAGGCTCTGGGTACTGCCGGATACTGCATATTTATACCCACCTTATGTATATGTATGTGAATGGAGGGAGATTTATACAACAATCACGGGTAATAAATGCCCATGATAAAGCATATTATCTTCACACTTCATTTGCAAAGTGTTTTGTATGCAGGGGCCAGGGGAAGCAGCTCTGAGTGACTGAGTCACATCCTCAAGGCCTGGTGGGAATCAGGTGGTGTCTGAGCAGTGTGGGGTGAGCCTCAGCTGCTGCCCAGGCCCTGCCTGGCTTTCCTGGGCTGATTCTGGCTGAAATCAGGTGAGGGTTTGGCTCCTGTCCCTCCTGGCAGGATGGGTGATGCTCCCTGTGCTTCCCACCAAGAGCTGTAAATCTCTCAGCTCATGCGCTGTGTTTCATCTTCCAGCCCTTAATGCTTTCTTTGCCGGCTCCTCTGGCAGCCAGGCCCTGCTCTGGGTGATGAGCTGGAATAAAGAGATCTCCAGGTGTTAAAAAAGGCAGGAGCAGACTCTCCATTTGTAAAGCCATTTTGCAAAGCAGTTCATTAAACCACTGTCCCTGCAAGCCAGGTGAGACGTGCCAAACCCAATCCACCAGAAAAGCACGAGGAGAGGGTGAAACCTCCTTTAGGATTATTCAAGCTGGATCCAGACCAGAGCCCAGGTGAGCCCTGAGACCTTTTCCCCAAACCTGTTTTAAGAGCCTGAACACTCCATTAACACTTGTTCTATATGCACAGGCAGACAAGAACAAATGCAGCTCCGTGGCTTGGAGTTTGGAGGTCTCTAATAAGTGTTTAATGCCCAGTTCTGAAGCAGCTGAGAGAGCAGCTCTGCCTGTGCAAGAGAGGATTTGATCTGAGCAGCCCCCAAAAAGAGGGGAGAA
Organism: Drymodes brunneopygia; assembly: GCA_013400955.1. Taxonomy (NCBI): domain Eukaryota; kingdom Metazoa; phylum Chordata; class Aves; order Passeriformes; family Petroicidae; genus Drymodes; species Drymodes brunneopygia. The sequence goes on along the minus strand of VZTZ01028200.1, from coordinate 109,998 downwards.
GGCAGCACCTCTGTCCTTGGCGTGGGAATGAGGCTCTCCAGCAAATCAAATAAATCATGTGCCTCTCACTTCATAAACAAACATCATCAGCCTGTTAAACGCTGCTGGGAAACAAAACAAGGCTCTTTGAGTCTGCAGCACTGACAGAGCTGGCTCGTCCTGGAGCTTTGCTGGTTTGTGTGTGCAGGCTCTCCCCGAAGAGCAGGAAGCCCCCTCAGCAGCTGGATGGGTTTGGTTGGTGTCTGAGGGATGCTGAGAGTCCTGGCAAGGCTCTGCTCAGGGTCTAACTCCACTTCCAGGCTCCAGAGTCTCTGACTTGTCCCCCAAAACTTTGCTGTGTGTTTCTCTCCTTCCTAGTGGGAAGAAGAGCAAGTTGTGAGCTGCTCTTGTCCGTGAGAACACGAGGTGGGTGCTGTCCTGAGGACCCACAGAGCCAGGCAGGAAATTGCACAGTGGGGGGACTTTTCCCCTGTCATTCTGCTGGGGGACACTGGAGATGCAGATCCTGCTCCTGGAACCTGCAGTGACTTTGGGGACAGCAGGTGACAGGAGGTGAGGACAAGCCTGGGAAAGTCCCACAAAGGGCAAGAGTGGAAGGTGTCTTTCCTTGGCTGGGTTTGGTTTTCAGCTCTCACGTGCAACCAGATCACCAGAGTCCCACTCTGCCTGCTCAGGGAGGGGCTCTGTGGCCACAAGCCCCAGGCCAGTGGCCACAGCCACCCTTGCTCCCACACCATGGCACCCCTGGCCACCTGTCACAGGCTCCAGGGTGAGTTGGAGCCCAGACAGAGCCCACGAGCTCCTTCTGTTCTTTCTCACTTAGATTTTGCATTTATTCGTTCTTTAGTTTGCAACAAAACGCAGCCAGGCAGGGAAATAGATTTAATTTTTTTTTTTTCCCTAACTGTGCAGGAGGGCATAAAACAGTAGGGGAAGCACAGCAGGTTCTGCTTTTGTGTCCTGTCAGATAATTCTGGGTTATGGACAAGAAAAGCTGGAACCACTTAGAAAAAAAACAAAACAATGAGGCTGTGATTTCCAAATTCACTCACTGGGCCCACATGCCCAGTTCTGAATGCAGCCTCAGCTCCCAAAACATCTCAGTGCCTGTCTCTGCTGAGGCCCACGAGCACCAAAGGGATGGCAACGGGGTGGGAGTGTGGATATGGAAGGAGAAGCCTTTGCCTAATTGACTTATCTGATGAACACAGCCAAATTCAGCCAGAATTGAGTGCTGAGGCTGAGAGCTGCCCAGACGAGGCCAGGCACCCCCCAAATGATCCTCAGGATGCCAGGCTAAAGGGTGTTGGCATCACCCAAGGGTGCAGAGGACAGGAGCAGCAGTTTCCCAAGCCAGCACAGGACCTTCAAGCATCCCTGCACCAACCAGATGTACAAGGCAACGAGCTGCCAAAATTACCTGAATGTGCTCCCCCTGTAATGATTGAAATCCTTCCTAGGAAGTGCGAGGCTGAAGGTGAGCACAGCATCAGGCAGCTTATTAAATTAACAGTGCATTAAAGAACTCAGGGGAGGTGGAAGGGAGGGGAAAGGGGAAGAGAAGATTTGTAACATCACAGAAATGTCCTGGCTTACCTTCTGGCATCTTCAAGAGACTGGAAATGTGGGACTGCATCCAGCTGCCTTCTCTGGGGCAAAATTCCTTTGGCTTCTGTGGAAGGTTTTACCCAAATAAGGATTGCAGGATCAGACCTGTTATTGTCACTGCAATTAACATTTAGATCCACATCTAACATGAACTGTTACAGCCTGGTTAGGGAGAAATTTAATTTGCTCTAAACAGCTTGATGGGAGAGGAGCGTGAAATGTCCTGGTTATGGTAATTTCATGTGTTGGGAGTCTGCAAAGGTGGATTTGCAGCCCTGGCTCTCACAACCCTGGGATCTGCTGCAGCCATAGAGCTGAGCCTGCTTTGGGATGGGGGTTTGGGGTCAGAACCCCACCCTGGGGGTTGGTGAGGGACACTCTCAAAGCCCTGAAGGCCTTGGGCTGTTCGGGCACCCAGCAGGGTGGGGACAGACAGGTGAGAGCCCAGCTCTGCCCCGAGCTGTGTTTGCCCTTTTCAGACAGATGAGCTTTAGTTTGTCTATGAGGAAACTGGTTTCCACCTCTGAGCTGTCAGTCTGTACACAGCTATCCATGAAATCTGTGATTTTTGCACCCTTGAACCTGCTTTTTCTGACAACCCCCAGCTTTCTTCTATATCCTTGCGTGTTTCCTTTTTTCCCCTTCTCTCCCAGGAGTTGATGTAACTCACTCTTAAAAACCGACTTGGAAGTGAAACTTGGCATTTAAGGTCCCAGCCCGGGAGCAAATGGAGTTACCAGTTATAAACACACACCAAAATCTGTTTGGACATGCTGAAATTACAGGAGCAGAGGATTAAAAGGATCCAAGACGCTTTATTTTGTTTTAACTTCTGCAGCTCCACCTGAGTGTCAGTTTGCAGCCGCTTGCCTGACACAAGACGGGTCCTTTTTGGTGTTTTTTATTCTTTCAGCTGGGTTGCAATGGATTTGGACTTTTTCTTCTAAAGCAGATGTGATGCATCTGGTGAAGAGGTCCCAAACTGGGATCCCGGGGTGTTGCACCCCTCACCCAACCATCCCCACGAGGCTCTGCCCTGCAGGAAGGGCAGGGTCTCCTGTTCTCCTACAACACAAGAGTTGTAAGAGAAATCCAGGTATTGGGGCCTTTCCAGAGCCTCTCCTGTGTGGTTTGAGATGCTCCAGTGACAGGCACGAGATGGGGCGATAAGGGCACGCAGGGATACGCCGATGGCAGATAAGAGGCCTCACTTTTCTAGGAGGAGCTGCTGGCTCTCTAATATTTATGGCACGAGCCACTTCGAGCCAATTAAAGAATAAATCAGGGCAGATAAGGCCGGCGGATCTGCCACACACACACACACACAGAGGTGATGGCAGAGTGTCTGGCACCACCCTGATTGTCCCAGCCACCCCGATTTCCCCCGCTCCACTCCCTGCAGGAGAGCTGGGCTCTACCTGTGCCAGCAGAACATCCCCCAGCAGCTGTCCCTGGTGTCACTCCAGCCTCGCTGAGTGCCCGGCGCTGCTCCCCAGCGTGTTGTGAGCAGCTGCAGCGTGGCCCCAGCCTGTTTGTTATGCATGTTACGGCCGTGGCGAGCGAGGGGTCGATGCGATGTTTAATATGCTTCATGCATAGTGGAGTCGCTCTGGTCCATCAAGCCACTAATACACATTCTTACAGGGCTGAGTATCATTTATTAAACCTGGAGGCCTGCCTGGGAAGGGAGGGGGGGGCCGGGGCTCTGCGAAGCGGCCAGCGGTGCTGCCGGGGTGGCAGCGGCGGTGCTGAGGAGGTGAGAGTTTGCAGAGGAGCCGCGCACACACGCTCGCACACACACTCGCACACGGAGTTATTTGTTGTGCCTCGCGGATGGGAAATGAAATAAACCGTGCTTTGAGCGCTGCCCGCCGTGTGACACACCCCGGGGACAGGCAGCGGGGCTCGGGGGCACAGCTGGCATTGCTCAGCATCACTCGAGGAACCCCCTCTTCTCCCCCCTGCCGAGGCTGCCACTGCAGCGCTACGCACCTCCTTTTAAAATTTCTCTTCCCCCCCCCCTTTTTTCTCTTTCTCCCCTTCTTTCCTCACCTCTTTCCTCTTCCTCCTTTTTCCTGCTATTTCCCCACTTTTTTTCCTCTCCTATTCCTTCTCTTTTCCCTCTCCTCTTTTCCTTCTATTTCCCCTCTTCTTTCCTTCTTCCTTTTCCCCTTCCTTTTTTTCCTCTTTCCTTCTCTCTTTTCCCTCTCCTTTTTTCCTCTCATTTCCTTCTCTTTTCCCTCTCCTTTTTTCCTCTTCTTTGCTTCTCTCTTTTCCCTCTCC
>VZTZ01028200.1:83113-105493 GCA_013400955.1 Drymodes brunneopygia | reverse complement strand
GAGCCGAGCCGGGCCGGGCTGGGCCGGAGCGAGCCCCGCCGGGCCGGTCGGGCAGCGGCCCCAGCGGCGCTTTGCAACGGGGCAGCGGCAGCCGGCAGAGCCCCCTCCCCGCCCGGGGCTGCCTCTGCTCGGGGCTCGGCAGTGCGCAGCTTGTGCTTCCCCCTCTTGCCTTCCCTCTCGGGTTATTGTTTTTTTTTTTTTTTTTTTTTTTTTTTTTTTTTTTTTTTTTTTTTTTTTTTTTTTTTTTTTTTTTTTTTTTTTTTTTTTTTTTTTTTTTNTTCTCTCTCCGCGGCATCCGGGGCGCGCAGCCGGGCAGGGGGAGGCAGCGCCCGCGGGGACTCCGCTCGCATCGCCGGCTCCCAGACCCGCCGCGCTTGGGACCCTCCTGCCTTTATGTTCTATTCCCCCCCCCCCTTTTAGCTGCGTTTTAAAACCTATTTCCAGCCGGAGTTTGCCATCGTTTCGGTGACTGAGTCAAGTCCTGGCTTGTAAGGGCGAATGCCTCCTGCGTCTCGCTTCCAGGAGAAGTGATATTGCAGAGCTCAGTGCTCGGGGTGGGGGGAAGAAAAGTTTGAGCGAAGTCGCCTGGCGCCAAGTGCGGGCGAGGGGGGGAGAGGGGCGAGTGCTGCCATCCCTGTCCCCGCTCAGCCCCGTGGCTCCCAGCCTCCGGCCGAGCGAGCCGTGGCCAGCGAGACCATCCCTTCTGCCTTCCCTGGGCTTTAAATCTGTGCTCAGCCTCTCCAGCCTGCGGTGGTGTGTTTTGTTTGTTTGTTTGTTCTCTTTTTTTTTTTTTAATGTGTTTTTTTTTTGCTTGTTTTGTTTACAAATTGCGATTTCAGTTGTTCCTTTCGAAAAGTAGAATAAATACAAACAACCATCATAAGGTCTCCAGCAAGCCCAGCCCTCTGAGAGGGTTTCCAGGGCTGTGGTGGTCTGGGGGCTTTGGCAGGAAGACCCTGGCCCTGTGGGCTGGCAGAGCTGTAGGTGGCAGCTCCGTGTACCCAAAAACCAGAATTTCACAGTGCCTCTTTTTGACTGGGCTGGGAGCTGGGAGATGCTGCTGGGGCCAAAAGCATCTCACCTGCAGTGTGTTCCAGAGTGGGTCCTGATTCCAAACCAAACCAGCTCCTTTTGGTTGGGGCTCATCCCAGCAGAAGGTGCCTCTCTTGCCCCATGGGAGTGGTTTAACCTTTAGGGGTGGCATTTTGGGGGATTCACATTTCCTTGGATGCTCTTGTGGAAGGCAGTCCAGGCCTCTGTGTACGTGTGTTTTCTGTCAGTCCTGAGCTCTCCTGTTACGCCGTAAATGCTAAAAAATGCCTTGTGCTATTAGTCAGGTTGGTTTGAGGGGGTAGGAGCGGGAGAGTCTGTGTCACTGCTGGCTCCGGGAAGGGTTTTCACGCTGGTGCAAGTGGAAAACAGCTGATTTATCTGCTCGTTTAGAAATGTGTGCGTGGTGGGGCTGCGCCACACGCTGAGCAGCACCAGGAGCATCCCCAGGGGAAGCAGGGCTGCCCCCCAGGACAGGCGTGCTGGGGGAGGTTAAAACTTCTCATCCTTGTCTCAGGAGGGAATCCATCTGTCTGTGGGAGCTGTTTGGGGTGTGTGGTCTGCGGTTGTGCTGCTGCAGGAGAGACTCCTAAACTTTATCCGCTGGTTTTTGGTCACTGATGATTGGGAAAAAAATCCCTTTGGCTGCAAAGGGTGCTGCAGGTTTTGGAGGGGGAGAGCCTGGTGCTGCTGTGGGCAGTGCAGGCAGGTTGTGTCTAAAATCTGGTGAGCAGTTTGTAGGATTGAGGGGAATGTGGACTGAGACTTCCCCAGTGAAACCAGAGCAGAGCTGGGTGAGCCATGGGGCCTCTTTAGATGGTCCAAAACCCACCAGGTCCCAACTTCTGCAGTGTCCCAGGGTGTTTCACCAACCCTATCCCGTGTCATTTTTGGGAGAAGAACCAAGGGGAGAAAACCAGCCCAGCTTGTGGGGTTTGTTTCCCTGCACACCAGAACAGGCCTGAGCTGGGGAACAGCAGCAACACGGCCAAAATCCAACCCCGTTACTGCGTCCCCACCAAAATCTCTGCTCAGTTTGGCCCAACAAGGCCAACCTGGTGGTGCTTGCTGGCCAAGTCCTGCCCGTGGTTAGACTCAGATGACCCCGCTGATGTCATGGCTGGAAGCGTGGCCAGCACTGGGCACTTTTAATAGTAGTATCTCATTTTCCTGCTTCTCTGCAGAGCTGCTGGCAGATGCCAGCCAGAGGCTCCCCGTGAGGACAGCGCGTCCCTGGGCATCTCCCAGGCTGGCTGCTGTCACCCGTCTGCCATCCCAGTGCCAGGACAGGCTGCAGCCTGGCACGGGGGCTGTGTCACAGCTACCTCCACAGCCCTGCTGAGGCTCAAAACACCTCGGGGTCCAGCAGATGCTGCCTTAGAGCCATCTGGAGTTAGAGTCCTGCCTTTGCTAGGCTCGGCTTGCTCGGGGCTGGCGTGCTTTTGTTCCTCTGCCTTGTGCCGGGTCTCCAGGAGGAGGAAAATCTAGAAAATTCCATGGTGCAAGTGCTGTTGAGGGTGTGGGGATCAGCTCTGGTGGGGTGCATGGGCTGAGGTCAGGCTTTCACTGATGTGCAAACCGAGGGCTCGGCTCTTCAGGTGGCTGCTCGTTCTCTGACTTCCACAACCCTCTGAGTGCTTTATTTTCCCTTTGCCCATTCCCTGGATATCTCTGGGGAGGAAAAGAAGGGTGCTAGGCCTGGGGAGCTCTCAAGGCTTGGGGAGCTCTCAAGGCTTGGGGAGCTCTCCCTCAAGGCTCAGCTTTGTGGGGACAGAAACAGTTAACGGGTGTCCGAGGCCAGCACTTCCCTCCGGAGGTCACTCCTGCGGGTTGTAACCTCTGTGTGTCCCTCTCCCCAGCCCTGCAGCTGTGCCAGGGTTGTAACCTCTGTGTGTCCCTCTTCCCAGCCTGCAGCCGTGCCAGGGCTGGCTGCGGCTGCTCAGGATGTGGGGTGAGGACTGTCCGTGCTGTGCTCAGCCCTGCCGTGGCCAGAGTGGGAACACCTCCGAGGAAAACACCAAAACAACCCCCCGTGTCCAGCTGGGACAGCCCAGGGGCTGGGCAATGCTTTGTGTGGGAGTGTGAGCATCCATCAGGCACTTCCATCCCTCATCCCCTGGCCAGGATGAGCCTGGATGCTGCACGGGACTTCTCAGTGGGAGCTTCCATCTGGGCTGAGACCTCACCACGATGCTCAGCCCTGCTCTTTTATACCCTCAGAAATTTACAGCTGATGTGCCAAATCCGCAGGGAGGAGAAGTTCTGAGAGATGCAGGGAACGTCTGAGCATCCCAGTGAGGAAGGAGGAGTCCTCTGCCCCACATCTGCTTGGCTCTGGGGGGCTGCTGGGCCTGGTAGGAGCAGGAGATCAACTCTGGTTGTGTCCTGGGCTCTCTCGTTGGAACCTCATGTAGGGCTCGACCTCTCCTCCTTGACATATGCAAAACAAGCCAGGAAGGAATTTTTGCCTTTTCCAGAATCTGGGCTGTGACAGTGAAATAAATCCTCAGAGCATCCCCGAGTTTATTCCACGTCGTCCTGCTGTGTTGGAGGGAGCGTTTGTGTTTCTCAAATTTAGGGTATTTTATTTATTTAAAAGAGAGCGGGGGAGAAAGCCACAGAATTTGAGTTATTCATTGCAAATATTATTATTGGCATTTTGCTCCTGTTGAGGGAGAAAAAAAAAACCAGCGAGGGGGGAATCAAAACATTTCACTGGAAAATACACCCTGGCTTTGTCCCACCCACATCTTTGAGGCGAAAATAAATATTTATTAAGAAATGGGTTAAAAACCTTTTTGTTGAGTATTGTTTTCTGGGAGAAGGGGTGGGTTGCCATGTACCCGAGCCCTGGCACCTGGCTGAATTTTGGATTTTTTAGGGTTTTTTGTGGGATGGGTTGAGGAAAGAAACAGCCAGAGGAGCTGTGGGTGCTGCAGGGCTTTGGGGTGTGCTTTGGCCCTGCCTTGTCCACGGGCTGCGTGTTCCTGGGAGCATCCTGGAGCCTTTTCCCGGGGATTGTGCGTGCTCAGAGTATTCCCCGAGGCTCCCAGCTGCCTGAAATCCCCGAATCATTCCTGCTATAAATATCCTTGCAGTGAGACAGCAGGAGCTGGTGGCCCTTGGCAAGGGGCTTAACGGGGGTGTGGTGATGGTGTGGGGACACCGAGGGGTCCCTGTGGCCCAGCTGGGCTCTTCCACCGAGCCAAAACCTGAGATCCCTCAAACCCTTGCTGGCCAAGTGCTGCAGGGACCTTCCCTGCGAGCTGGGCAACCTAATTGGGCTCTAATTAATCCTTTTCTGGCTCTGATCCCCGTGTCGGAGCTGTCTGTGGCAGGGGAAGGAGCTGAGGCTCTCCTCGCTCTTGCCTGTGGTGTGGCGGGGTCTGGGCGGTACAGAGGGATGCTGGGGTGGTTGGAGGGATGCTCAGGGGTGTGGAGGGATGCTCAGAAGTGTCCAAGGATGCTGAGAAATGCCCAGGGATGTTCAGAAGTGTCCAGGGATGCTCAGCACCAGAGGGATGCTCGGCGGAACGCGCGCAGGATCCATCCCAGCACTTCCCCTAATTGCTTCCTAAAAGGCCCAGGTGGGCTCTCCGAGTCAGTGGAGCTACAAAGCAATAGGGGAGGCAGCCTGGGTGGTTTTATTTTAATTGATTTTGTCAGGAGTTGCTATATTTTATTACATTTAAAGACTAGACTCTGGAATAACTTTGAACGTTTGACACGCACACAAAAAGCAGCTTTCTGACATTTTCCTCTTCGCTTGTCTTTTATTTTATTTCTCCCCTCTCCTCCTCCTCAAAGGGAAGCGTGTGCCTGGAGGGAGGACAGAGGAGGAGGAGGGAGGAGTAGTTGTGTCTCTCCAAAGGCTGCTCCAACATCAAGGCAGCGTGAAGCAGATGAAATAATATTGCAAATAAGGATTTAAAAAACCCTACAGAAGGATCCCCACACATGCCAGCCAGCTCAAACTGCCAGAAGATTTTCAGACAGAGGCAATTTAGCCTGGGAAAATGCTCTATTGTTGAGATGGAAACTGGCTGTGAGAACTTGCCTTTTCTGACAAGGTTTGGCTTAGGAAAAGCAAAGCAAAGTCAAGGAAACAACCTGAGTTTTTATTTAGAGGAGAGGGAGCTTTTCAAAATGGAGGGTGTTTTCCGAGATAAACAGGGAACAATTCCCTTGCGAGAAAGGGAAGAAAGGGCTCAAATTAAGCCCAAATGCAGCTCCTCTCCTTTGAAATTTTGTTTAACGCGGAGTTAAAAAATAATCCTGTTCAAACAGACCATTGGTAAGCACGAAATGCTTGGGCTTTTTTTTCCCCCCCCCTCCCCTCTCTTTCTTTCCCTTTTCTCTCACTGTGATCCACAGTAAAAGTTCCAAGGTTGCACCTTGGGGCTGTGATTCTGGTGGCAGCCGTGCCCGTGCCAGCTCCTGCCTCTGCACATCAGCAGGGGATGGATGTGGCCTTCAAAGCTCCCCGTCTGCCCAGATGGGACAGAGACAGATCCAGGGTGGGAAACTGAGGCACGCGGGAGCCTGAGCTGGGAACGGGGCCCGCAGCGAGGGCGTGGGGTGGTTGTGAAACCTTGGCTTGATCCTGTCTGGGATCACAGCTCCAACTGAGCTCTCCTGGGCTTTGCAGGGTCCAAAATCCTCCCCCCTCCCCCCCCTCCCAAAGGTGCTTTTTGGCCCAGGAGCAAAGAAAATCTCCCAGGTGGGGTTTGTGGGCGAGCCAGGTGCTCCCAAAGCACAGGGCAAGGAGGGAAAACCCTAAAGATTTGGGTAATTAAGCAGCAGGATGAGGGCTGGCATCTCCTTGTGCTCTAGCAAGAGGTAATCCCTCACTCTGTGGTCATTGCTCCTTCTTCCAAACCCTGGGGGATTTGATTCTTTGGTCTAAGAGTTGTTTTTTTGGATGGGCCATGAGTGGAGGCTGGTGGTGTGGTTGGGTTTGGGTCTTGCCTGAGCCTTTCCCTGGATCACATCAGCTGTGGGATCGCTGCAGAGCCAGGAGATAAAAGGGGCAATAGGGGTATTGGGGACCAATAAAATGGTAATGGGATTCCCAGCTGGTTGTTACTTTCCATGGGCTCCTCTTTTGTGGAGTTTTGGCTTTCTTCAGCTTTACAGACTTGGGAAAAAAAAAAAGGAAAAAATTCCAAGGAGGGGGGAGCTGAGGGAGCCCCCTGGGATTTACAGCCCCCTCAGCTCCCGCAGCAGAGCCTTTGTGCTGCCAGGAGCGGGTTAGGGAGGGATGCCCCATCTCATTTCAGCTGGGTGGGAAGGCTGAAACATTTGATTATTGTTTTTCCATTTCTGGCTGACAAGTGACTGCTGGAGGAGAGTTGTTTACTTCCTTTTTTTTTTTTAATTTTTTTTTTTTTCTGTGAACTCTGTGGGCTGCTGCGAGACAATTTTGTTGTGGGCAGCGCGTCTCCTACGTGCCCATTCCGGAGCTGCAGTGAGGCAATGGCAGGGGTGAGGCAAAGATAGGAAGGAGAAGTGCAGGAGGGGGTTAGCTTCCAGCCAAAATCCAGCCTGAGGCACGGAGGTGGTGGGAGAGGGGCTGAGCTTCCAGCCAAAATCCAGCTTGAGGCACGGAGGTGCACGGGATGGGAGGCAGGAGGTGAGTGGGTGAGTGGTGGCAGAGAAGAATTGGATCAGAGAGGCAGGAGCAGAGCCAGGGGCATCACATCGAGCTGGGGGAGCTGTTTGGCTGCTCCTGGGGATGTGAAGGATGGCTGAGAGTGGTTTGCCAGTGTTGCAGCTTCCCTGGGCTTCCCAAAGACCCGTGTGCAGGTGGGAGCTCTTGGAAAAGGGAGATCGAAGAGTAAGGAATGCCCTTTCTACACTGGTCATCCTTACCAGACTAAACTGGGCTCCCCTTCTGCCCCCACCCCTTCTTTTACTGCCCCATTTGTGTGAGATGAGTGATTTTATCAGCCCTGGGAGCTGTGGCTGTGCCTGGAGTGGAGGGGCTGTGGTCTCTGACAGTGTGGGGCAGGCGCCAGGTCGTGCTGGGGATGCTCGTGCACGTTGTGGTGGGGAAATCTGGAATCCCACACTGCTTCCCATCAGTGTTGGGGCTGCTTCTGGAGAGCCCTCACACCCTACAGCAGCCCTGGGGGGGATGTTTAGTGGGGGATCAGGAAATAGGATCAGGGAATAGGGCTACCAAGGTGAGCACCCAAGGCCTGTGAGGGACCAGGTGACTCGAGCGAGCTGAAAGCCGCTGTCTCGGGGCTCTGCACCTGCGTGACCAACCCTCCCTGCTGACCTGCACTTGTTCAAGTGTGACTTTCAATTGATCATAAAAATCCAGCGTGATTCACGGCGTTCCTGCCCTGCAGCCTGCCGGGCTCCGTCTCTCTGCATTCACGTAGCGTGAGAGAGCAGATTGCCCTCCAGTTCATCCTGCTCAGCCTTAATGGGGAGCCGCCGCTCGCTGGGGCTGCTCCCCCCCACACGCTCCTGGAATACAGTAAAGACAGCGGCTCGGTGTTTTTATTTAATTTTTTTTCCCCCTCAAATTTATGGAGAAATCTCCTCTCCCAAACCTCGGGGTGTGGGGAGAAGGGAGGGAGGTGCAGCTCTCTGCTCCATCCCGGCGCAGCCCCCGCGTGCGTGCGTGTGGCTCACAGACAGTGAAATTGCACCCTAGAGTTATAAAGCAATTGTCTAGCTCAGCAGCAGAATGAGCATGAAATGGTGCAGAAAGCAACTAAATAAAATTGGGTAAGGCAGATGCATGAAAATAATGACATCTCTATCCTGTCGTCAGGCGCGCTCGCTCTTCCTCGCTGATAAACTTTTATAACGGACTTTGCATTCATTTTCCTGGGAAACTCTCCTGCCGTGGGGATGTGGGGTGAGCCCCCTGCAGACCCTCTCCTGTTTTTCTGGTGCTGTGCATCCCTGCCCTTCTTCCCTTGCCACTTTCCCTGTCCCCCTCCTCCTTGTTTTTGTTTTCAGAGTGGGATTTTTATGCTCAGTCAAACACCAAAGCGATAACCTTTGCAACTTCGTTTCCTTTTTGGTGGCCGTGCCAGGCTGGGGGAGCCCTGTGAGCTGGTGGCTCTCAGGGTGGCCTCCCATGTCCCATGCAGATGGAGTGAAGAGATGCTTTCCTGGCTTCCTCCCACTTTGGAGTTTTCTCCTTTTCCTTGGAAGGATGGGATTGAGCAGGTTGAGTGTGGGGTTTAGGACACCACAGCAGGGATGGAGAGCCAGGTTGGTGCACTGGCTCTGTCCCCTCCTCCCTGGTGGTGGCTGGTGACACCAGGGCCACCTGCTCCCACACTCTGTGTTTAGCCATGAATGGATTAAAAAGCCCCCAGTTTGGGCCTGGAGAATTGACTTCAGCTGTGATTCCTCCCCTGGCTTTCCTCTGGGCTGCTGTCCCTGCTCTGACAGTGCCTTGGAGTTGTTGGCCTCAGCTTCCTCATCCACTCCCTGGGTGCATTTCCCAGCACAGTCCAATGTTTTGCTCATTTTGTGCCAGGATCCCTGCAGAGACTGGGAACAAGCTTCTCCTCTTCCCACCCAAGAGGCCTTTAGGTGACATTAAGGCTGTGTCCCTGCTGTCCTCATGCCCTCCTGCTTCTGATGGCATCGCTGGGCACTGCTCCACATGCTTGTGGTGCTGGGGATACCCTTTGTGAACAGGGTGCTGCTGTCCTGCCTGGATGCTTTGGGGAGCTCAGGACTGAGCTGCTCATGGATTCTTTTCCTTGTCTGCAAGGAAAAATCAGCCCTGGGCTGTGCTGGAGCCTGGGGCTCCCACCCAGCGCCTCTGCAGCAGAATCTGCATCTCTGATTTGCTTCGCTGGGATGTGTCCCTGGGGTCCTGGATTAGCTGCTCCAGTGCCTCCCCATCACACGCAGCCCAGCCTGGATCCCATGGGTGGGCTGGAGCCGCGTGTTGGCTGCTCAGCCCCGCAGCACAACAGCACAGGACACGGCATTTTCCCCTCCTCCTGCAGAAGCCCAGCTCCTCTGGAGTGAGGCAGAGCAGGAGGTTTCTCTGCAGGGATTATTCTGGCTCTGGGGCAGCCGGATGCCAAAGCCCTGCCAGCTTTTTTCGCTGGTGTGGAGCCGCAGCAGCGGAGCGGCGGCGACGAGGAGGGAAATGCACGCGTGCAAAAATCAGTGTGAAGGCATAAATCAGGCCAAGAGTGAAAGGTTAAAGAAATCCAGAGGAAGCAGAGTGATGTGCGTGATAGAAAGGGGTTTCCTGTACCTACAGAGGCCACCCAGGCTCCCTTCCTGCCGGGGCAAACCAAAACTTTCTGCACCCCTAAGCAAATTGTGGTTGGCTGCTTGGGCACGCTGTGAGCCAGCCGTGCCAGCCTGGGTGTTAATGCCTCCTGCTTTACAGCCTGCTCTCCCCAGCCCCTGCTGTGGGATTTATTTATAGGACGCCCAGGCAGATCCCAGGAACTCGAAGGGCAGGATGCAGTGACCTGTGCTGCCCTAAATCCACGTCCTCTCCACTGCCATCCTTGCTGGTTTTCCTCACTGTGCTCCTCATCAGGATCTGGACATCAGAGGGGCTCCAGGAAGAGTTAAGGCTGCTGGGACAATTACCTGCAGGCCCCTATTTAAGCACTTAGGAAGGCTTAGCTGATCCCAGCTGGAGATAGCCTGGCCCCAGGCCAGCGGGTACCTGTTGTGTGCAAATTTGGGAGACTTTAAACAGCAGCTTCAGAGCTGGGGCTTGCTGGGAGCAGGACCCCCAGATGGCAATTTGGGGTGGCACCCTGAATTACACCATACCAGCACATTTCTCTGCTGCTTATAGGGATGGGAGACACCGATTTCATTGGCTGAGGGGTTTCTGGCAGCATTTGGAGCTGTGTTTTGGTAGCGGTGCTGCCGTGCTTTGCCTTGGAGCGTCGCCCTCCTCTCCGAGGGGGAAAACCAGCAATTCCCTTCTGACAGGTTGCTCCCTCTGTGTGCCTCACCTGTGGGGCAGGTTTGGTCTGTGGAAATCAGACCCCATCGGGCTTTGTTGGGCTGGGGCACTCTCTTTTCCCACCAGGTTTTTCCTCCTGGGATGGCTGAGGGGTTCTGGGCGCCGCTCCCTGCGGGCACCCCGGGCGCTCCTCCGGTTGTCCCGGTGTTGAGCCATGGGAGCTGAGGCTGGGCAGGCAGGGAAAACCACTTCTGGCGAGGGTTTCACGGCCTCTAGGTGTGTGCAGGAAATGTTGCAGGGCAGGGATTTCTTGCAGCAGGCCCTGGGTGGCAGGTGACAAACAGCAAGGTGCCCATCTGGAGCCCCCACCCACGCACACCAAAGGGGAGGCTCCTCCTCTCCCGGCACCTTCCCAAAAGCCTGGGGCAGCGCAGGGGATGTGGGGCTGGGCCAGGAATCCTCCAGGTCTGGTCTCTTGGAGCTGTTGCGTTTGCCCTCGGATGCTGGAAGGTGCAGGAAGGTGCAGCACGCCCTGGGGACACAGTTTGGTGGAGCTCAGCAGCACCCCAGGAATGGTGTTGGGGGAGCCCCAAAGCTCCTCTCAGGGTTGTACAAGCAGGCAAACCTCAGGATACAGCCTGGGAAGCAGGGCCATGGAGAGTGAAACTCATCCCTGAGAGCAGAGGGATGCTCCAGTCTTGCCCAAAATGTGGGAGACCCCAAACCAGCCCTGTGGAGGGAGGACAGAACACATTGGGGTGGCAAAGTGCTGGGTAGGAAGGGGTGAGCCTGGAGCTGGGTGTAGGGATGTGCCTGCAGGGTGGGAGCAGCCGGTCCTGCCAGTTCTCCCAGGCTCTGGGGAGTCCCCTGGGCTGCTGGATGAGGGCTGATCCCAGGTCCCTCTTTGCCACCAACTCCCAGGGCACTTCCTTGGCTGCTCTATTGTAAGTCTCTGGGAGCACAGGCTCTGGGAAAACACCCAGAGAGCCTGGGAGTAAAAGCCAGCTTTGCGTGGGAAGGGAAGACAGAGCCAGTGCACTCCTAATTCAAAGCACCTTTACAAATTAATAAGGTAGAAGTGACTCTACCAAAAGGAAAAAAAAACAAAAAACAACAAACAAAGCCAACCCCAATGCATTGAGCTGCCCTGTAATTGTCAGTGTGGAAATCACGGGCACATGAGGACTTGCAGCGAGGGATTAAATCCACGGCCTGATTTCCAAAGTGCAGGAGAAAGGCTCCCAGCGCTGGTTTTGGGGGTCCCACAGACCCTTGGGGGAAGGAGCCTTTGTCAGGGTGGATTTTTGTGGACCCTGTGGCAGGATCTGGAGCTCGGCATTGATTTCATCGAGCGGGCTCAAGATTGCGTCAGCTTAACCAAGGACTGGGATTGACCTGCAGTGATTTGCTGACTTTATTATTAAGACAGTGATGGGGCTGAGCTGGAGGAGAGGGATTTCGGTGTTCTCTGCCTGGTGGGATGGCTTGGAACAGCACTGGCAGCATTTCCCCAATTTTTCAGCCGTTTTTGCTTTGAGGAGGTAAAATTCTGAATGTATCTTGAGGGTTCATTGAGGAGAAGGACTTTCCATCCCAGCTCTTGGCCCTGTCAGTAGCTGCAGAAGAAGAACGTTTTAAGGAGCTATTCATCATTGCAATTATTTTATTAAGAGAACACTGTGTGCTTGGGAGCTGGAAGAGATGGAGCTTTGGGATGTTTTCAGCATTATAAATACGGGTTGGTTACATCACCCAGCTTTTTAAAAAATGGTGTGTGTCGTCCTGGTGAGAGAGGATTTGCAGACAACCTTGGAGAGGAGAGCCAGGTGGCTGTTCCCAGCAGGGACAGCAGTGCCACTTGTCTCTGCCTCTCCCTCAGGAATGGGGAGCGAATTCTCTGGGCTGTGCCAGGGGGGAATTTGAGCCTGCTCTGGAGATGCTGGAATGGGCTCCTTGGAGGGCAGGCACGTCATTCCCACAGGAGCTGGGATAGCACAGCACTGCTCCTGGAGCGCTCCGTGCAGCCTCACGCTGCCAAACCCCAAAATGCTGCTCTGGGGGCTGGTTTGCAGATTTCTGTCCTGTGCAGGGTCCTGAGGGATTTTTCAGGGGTCGCCCAGCTCGGTGCCACCCCACCCTGCTGTGCCAGGGCTGGTGGCTGGTCCCTCTCAGGCTGGCACCGCCGGGTGCGTTATCGCAGCCGTGCGCTGGGGTAAAGTCCACCATGGGAAAATGCCCGGTGGACTTTTAACTGGAGTCCTCTGCAGAGCCCAGCTCAGAAAGCTTTAACTGTTTCCTGGCAATCTCAGCTGGGAGGTAAAGGCAGAATGGAGGAGAGGGTGGGCTGCCCGCCTGGGCCAGCTCCCTGCAGCGAGGGCTCGCTGGTGGCCGTGCCAGGGTGGTCATGGGGACGGTGCCAGCTGGTCCTGGGGTCACCACTGCACGTGCCCACCTCTCCGATGGCTTTGCTGTCATAGCCTCTGCTGTGGCCCCCCAAAATGCTGCTTTGGGCATGTAGGGGCTGTGCTGGGGTCACTGGAATGTCTCCAGGATACAGCTGGTGTCCCTGCCCTGCTCCCCCTCCCTCAAAGGATGAAACCCGTGGGCAGGGAGGGATGGGCATCGCTCTGCAGCATCCTCACCTGTGGGAAGGTTGGAAGGGGCCTTGGCACTGCCATTTTTGCTGTCCCACACTCTCATTTCGCCTCCTGCTTTAGATACCTGAGTGCCTGGTGGGATTTATTTTGGCTTCTTCATCCTCCTTCCATTTGCCCTTTCCCTCGCTTTTGCTTTGCAGTTTTTTTTCCCCCTCCAAGGTGTGAGTGTTGTTTGCTCTGGGTGGATCTGTGAGCCCTGAGCAGGTCCCCACTGCCAGCCCAGCTGGTGACAGCAGCACAACCAAGCAGCCACCTCTCTGTGTCACGGGATGATCGGCTCCTCCTCAGCAGGGACGGCGCTGGGGAGTGCTCCCAGAGGGATTTACAGAGGGAAATTCATGCACAGTGGGATTTGTGTCCGTGGAGAGCAGCCCAGCGTGGGGTGGCATCGCTGGCTGTCCCTGCAGGCACAGCTCAGTGGGAAAGTGGGGAAGTTCCCCATGTGCTACCAGCTGTGCCCTGAGTGGAAGTGATCCCCGGGTGAGAAATTCCCACTGTGGAAGCCTTTATTACCGGGCAGAACTAGGTTTGTTTTGTTTATCATCCATTTACTTGGCTTTGGAGGCATGCCCAGAGTTCTCCAATTTTGTGTGTGTGGATGTGTGATTTATTGGGATTCAGGGCTGGAGTTTCTTTTTTTTTTTTCTGGTTTAATTTCACTTCCTCAAATTGACAGGCCGTTTGAACAAACTTCTTTTGGATAATTTCCTCTATAGTTTTAGAGGGCCTCCTAAAAATAAAAGAGAAAACATTTTACAACACGGTCGATAATTACAAAAACACTGCGTCCGCGACTGGCCTGGGCCCTGATTTTGGTAACAGAGAGAGCTCAGAGAGTGGAAAAAAAACATGAGTTCACTTTCTGGGTATACTTAGAGCTTTTTGACAGCACTTCAGGGATGGCTGGCTCTGCTTGTTTCTCTGTCGAGCCGTGATCCCACGCACACTTGGGCATGTTCTCCCCGTCCGCATGCGAGTGCTCCATTAAAAGCGCCGTGCGTGTCTAAACCCCTGCCAGCTCCCAGCTTTGGTTTCCTCTCTCCTTGGCTCGATCTGTTCCACAGCAGTCAGGAAGAGGGAGGAGGAGGGGGGAAAAAAAAGGCAAAAAAACCCAAAAAAAAATCCATTTAAGAAACGCTGGAAAATGTAATGGGAGCCTCCAGAGAGCAGGGAGCAGGTAGGCGAGGGCAGAGCACCTGTAGCTGCCTTGAGCTGGGTTTGCTGCCGGGTTCTGCCCGGGGTTTTTATGAGGATTTCGCAAGCCTGGGTTTCGAAATGGCTCACGGAGGGTTTTTGCTGGGCGTTCTCAGGGCCCCTGGCGCCAGGAGCTGCCAGGGAGCCCCGCTGGGGTCTGGGTGGTGTTGGGGCCACGCAGGGTCCCAGGGGGCTTCTCCCTGTCAGCACGGAGATTGAGATGAAGGAAAACTTCCTTTCCCACTGTCCCAGCTCTAAAAGCATGAGAGAGAGAAAGAGAGAGAGAGAGAAAGATTTCCCCCAGGGATCAGCAGCGATAAAAAGGCTCTCTTTTGAAAAGCAATGAGAGGAAAGAAGTGTGTCTAATCCTCGCTGAGAAGAAAGGGAGAACATCCCTCTGCTGCGAGCTGGGCGGGGGCTGCAGGGACCCCGGTGTGGAGGCAGTGACCCGGTGCTCCTGCCTGGCCAGATCCTGCCTGGTGCACAGGAATCCTCTGGGCAGGAGCACAGAGGAATTTTTATTTCCTGGGGTCCATTTGGGTGGGCTTGCAGGAGCTCCTGGGGTGCAGGGTGAGGGCAGTGCTGTGGGGGCTGGGGAGATGCTGCTGCCTCATCCCCGCGTTGCTCAATCCCCGCAGAGGAGCTCTGCTGGCGCCCTGCGTGGGAGAGACTTGCACAGATTTGCTTTCCCCTTTTCCCCTTGGCCCTGGCACTGGAGGAGGCTGCAAAGGGGAGCTGCAGCCCCGAGCCAGGAGGGATGTGTGTCCCCAGGGCAGGTATCCCAGGGACTGCTGCAATCCTGGATCCCTTTTTCCCCGGTGATGTGGGGCTGTGCAGCTGGCCTGACTGGCTGTAGCAGCTTCTCCCTGTCCTTTCTTGGTCCAACCCTGTCACCTTTTCCTCCTGCAGTGTCCAGGCTGGGCACAGGAGCTGCTCTGTCACCCTGTCAGTGATGGGACAGTGGTGGCTCAGCCACTGGTCCTGTGTTTGCCACGTCCGAGCCGAGGCCGCCGGGGTGTTTTTATTGCTGTTGTGGTTGATGATTTATTTCCAGCAGTATCCGCCCCGTCTCGTGACTTGATTAAAAATTAAAGCAAACACAGTGGTGTGGCTGCTGTGAGCTCAGGGTCCCTTCCCCAAGCACTGTGGGGTTCCCAGCCTGTGGATTTGGGACAGGGAAATCTCAGGATGGGAGGGTAAAGGTGGGTGGCAGTGGAATGACCTGCCTGGCCAGGAGGGGATGGAAGGATGGGTGCTGGGGTGGGAGCCATCAGTAGGATGGGGATCCTTTCACAGACTGTAGAGCTTTTGAATGTTTATTTGTATCTCCTTGAGCTGAATAATGGTAATCCCCAGCCAATAAAGCCCTCATTAGGCTGAAATTAATGAGTTTATGTTTCAAAATACAACAACAACAACGCTCAAACCCACAACCCTGCAAAGGGAACTCCATCAGGAAGGGATGGGTGGATGGGGCAGTGGTGCCATGGACTGGCTGGGGAGGAGAACCAAGCTGGCATTGGGCTGTACCTGCTCCCTGCAGAGCCTGGTGGGCAGTGGCACAGCCCCAGGGATGCTGCAGCATCGGGATGTGCTGTTGGAGAAGGATTTTGAAGACACCCTCAGCATTTTGCTGTTGGAGGAGCTTGTGCTGACTGCTGGGCGAGCATGGAGCATCCTCGTGTGCAGGGAGCTCTTGAGCCACGTGGCTTTAGAGATAACACCTATCATGTCTCAGTGTCACTGCTGCCTGCAGACTCTGCTTGGTGGCAGCAGGAAACCAGGCCTGAAATGCTGAAGATCATCCTGGGATGTCACAGCCGACACCTTCAGTGCCAGGAGTTTCTGCCCTGGCCCTTGGGGAGGGCTTTGGCAGAGCCCACCGCCCTCTGCTTGTGCAGGGAGGGATCCAGTGAGTCACGAACCCCTCGCAGAGAAAGGGGAGCAGGAAATTGGCTCACGGCTCTTGTGAAAGACAGAAGCTGGCTTGATACCTATAATTAAAGCGGGTGTCAAGGAATGAGGTGCAAATTCCTCAGGGGGGCATCTCACTGGGAGGGAGAGCAGTGCCGGCTGCTGACCTGAAAGTGGCGGCTCCTCCCCGGTCAGGGGCTGGGGACAGGCTGGTGCTGAGCCCCCGAGGATGAGGTGTGAGCCCCCAGCTCCTCTCCTTCCCAGGAGCAAGGAGTTGGTGTGGATGGCAAAGCCAAGGGAATGTGCCTGGTGCTCAGTGGGGTGGTGGATCTGCCCTGGGCAAAAAACCTCCTGGGAAACGTGTGGGACCTTGTCAGGGGCAGAGCTGGGGGGAGGCAGGGGTAGAGAGTGAGGTGAGGGGGGTTTGGGCTGCAGTTTGGGGATTGCAAGGGAACAGGGGCAGAAGTGGGTTGTGGAGGCAGAGATGGTCTTGGGGGAGACCCAGTCCTCACTGGGGTTGGAGGAAGCACTCAGGGACCCATCCTGCTGGGTGCTGGCAATGCCACCTCGATGGCCTCATTCCCCTGAAGTGCCTGTGTTGTCCCCCAGCACATCTATGAGGGCAGGGAAACTGAGGCACAGGGGTAATGTGGTGTGTTTGTTCAGTGTGTTCCTGGCTCTTGCACTGGTCCTTTCCTTTCCAGCCACTCCTACCTGCAGTCCCTGGGCTGGTGCCAGGAGCACTCAGCATTCCAGGGGGTCCCTCCATTCCATCCCCCTCCACACGACACCCCAGCTCCATCCCCGTGGCTGTGGTGCCTTCCCAGCAAGTGCCAAATCTGCTGAGCAGATGGAAAAAACGAAAAAGAGGAAAAAAAAAAAAAATTCACCCAACCCAATAATATGAGGAAGAAATGCTGGTGTGTCCTGGGTGGATTAGTCGAGACTCCTCGCTGGATTCCTCCGAAGGGAGGTGCTCGTGCTGGAAGCCGGCCACCAGCCAGGCCTGCTGCATTTTTCCTGGATTCTCTTACCATTTGGGGGCTGAACTTTAGTCTGAAAAATATGTATTTTTAACTTGGTTGTGTCTGAAGCTTGTCTCGGCTTCGGGCTGCTTGGCTTCCTCCTGGCCTGGCCATGTGCTGAGATGGGTGTGATGGGAGGTGAGGGCTGGACCCTCCATCCCAGACTAGACCAGGAGGAGGAAGCAAGAGAAGGAAAAGTCTGTTCTGACGCAAAGAAAACCATTTCAGAAGGTGCCTCCTGCTTGGCCCAGTGGCCCAGCAGGAGTGTGGAGCAATGGGAATGGTGTGTCAGGACAATGGCAGCAGTGATGGAGACATGGGCGAGACAGTCTGGTGTTGAGATAACTGTGGAAAATAAGGAAGGGATGAGTATCTTGGGAAGGCCTTTAGCCCCACCACGCAGGACTGATGGACCCAGACACCATTGCCTTGGAAACAGCCATTGAAGTGTGCAATACTCCTGTCTCTGGGGGTTCATTCCCTCCCTCCCAGCTGTGGAGGACACTGGCACCGCTGGCCTCTGCGTGCCACCCGGGCTGGCCCTCGGCCACGGGCTGGGCTCAGCCTGGCAGGGCGATAAGGCTCTGCTGAAGCTGTGCTCAGCTCAGAGCTGTGCAGCGCAGGGCCGGGGCACGGTGGGCCCGTTGTTTATTGCAGGGTTGCCGGCCACAGCGGGGTGTCACTCGCTTCCCCTGCTCGGGGACACAGCCTGCCCAAGCCAGCGGGACAATCCGGGCTGTGTTTTCATAATTAAAACAAATAAAACAAACCCGTACGCGGCGTTATTTACAATACGGGCTCGGGAAGAGTCGAGCTGAATATTGTTTCCTCGCCGAGTTTTTCCCTTTGTGGCTCACACACGAGTTTGTTGTTGTTGGCTGCTCCCGGGGCCGCGGTCTCGCGTGCCGGGGCTGCTGCCGGCCCGCAGCGGGCGGCCTGGAGAGGTGGCGTGGGGTGGCCAGAGCTGGACTCTGCCCAGCGTGGGCATCCCTGGGAGTTGGTGTGAGGTGGTCAGAACTGGATGTTGCCCATCGTGGGCATCCCTGGGAGTTGGTGTGAGGTGGCCAGAGCTGGACTTTGCCCATCGTGGGCATCCCTGGGAGTTGGTGTGAGGTGGCCAGAGCTGGGCTTTGCCCATCATGGGCATCCTGGGGAACTGGCGTGTGGTGGCCAGAACTGGGCTCTGCCCATTGTTGGTGTCTTGGGGACTTGGTGTGGGGTGGCCGGGGCTCTGCCCATTGTGGGCATCCCTGGGAGTTGGTGTGAAGTGGCCAGAGCTGGGCTTTGCCCATCATGGGCATCCCAGGGAACTGGTTTGGAGTGACCAGGGCTGGGCTCTGCCCATCGTGGGTGTCTCGGTGAGTTTGTGTAGGGTGGTCAGGGCTAGACTCTGCTCCTTGTGGGCATCCCAGGGACTTGGTGTGGGGTTGCCAGAACTGGACTCTATCCACTGTGGGCATCCCTCGGAGTTGGTGTGGGGTGGTCAGACCTGGGCTCTGCCCAGTGTGGGCATCCCAGGGAGCTGGTTTGGAGTGGCCAGGGCTGGACTCAGCCCTCTGTGGACATCCCAGGAGCTGGTGTGGGGTAGTGAGGCCTGACTCACCTTCCTGCTGTGGGTTTTGCTCCATGGCCCACCTGGGATCATCCCTGGAAAGTCAGTGTCGTCCTGAGGATGAAGAAGGGGATGTGGAAGGGATGCAGCTGCAGCCCTTGGGTGTTGCATCCACCCAGCAGCGTCGGTGCAGCCTCAGTTGGCGCTGACAGGGACATCCCTTCCTGGGGAGGGGGACATGCCCACGGGTCTGTGCACACAGGGAGGGGACGTGGCTGTCAGATTGTCAAATTTTCACCCTGCTGCTTTTGGGCAGGGGTGCTGTGGGGAGGGCTGGGGTGCAGGGGAAGGTGAGCTCCCCCCTCGAGCCGAGCTGAGGCAGACACGTTCCCTTGGGAAGCATATGGCAGGTAATCCAGTGCCAGATGGGAATTGCCTCCCGTCGCTCCAGCCCTGGTGGGCTGGTGCAGCTCCTGCACGCACGGCCAGTGCTCAGCGTGGTGGCCACATCCCCGCAGGGACAGCCCCAAAGCCACCCCCGGGAGGGTGAGCAGGGTGGCACAGCTGGGTGGCCTCCTGCAGGAGCACCCCAAGGGGCACAGGTGGGGTCGGTGAGATGGGCACGGGCGCTGCACACATGGATATGGCTGAGCACACCAACCCCTGCCTAGCAGGGCAGGGCTTAAAGCTGGGCTTAGGAGGTCAAAATCGGGCTAATGAGTTAATGGCAATTAATTAACTCCAGAGCACTTTGGAGATATTAACTAATTGNAGGTTTCAGCAGCATCTGAGCAGCATCTGTGGTACCCACAGCACAGTGGAGGGTTTGCAGAGAGAGAGAGGAGCCCTCCAGGAGCTCAGGCTCC
Organism: Drymodes brunneopygia; assembly: GCA_013400955.1. Classification (NCBI taxonomy): domain Eukaryota; kingdom Metazoa; phylum Chordata; class Aves; order Passeriformes; family Petroicidae; genus Drymodes; species Drymodes brunneopygia. Next base: position 86,315 of record VZTZ01028200.1, on the reverse strand, counting down.
TCGCTGGGTGCCAGGAGATGGTTTGGTGCAGGTGCAGCTGTTTTTAAATCCCTCTGGACAGAGTGGTTTGGCCCCCGTGCACTTTCTGTTTGTTTGTTTATTTACCTCTTTTGGCGGCTGAGGAGTTTGTAGCAATGACTCAAACGTCGACTTATTTTGTCAGCTTTTGGGGAAGGGATTAAATCTCAGAGCCCCATTGTGAGAGCAGGGCTAATTTTAGGCCTGTGATCTTAAAATAGAAGAAAGGAAAGGCAAAAAAAAAGCAATAATTAGGCGTTTTTTTTTCCCTGGGCCAAGGAAAAAACAGGCTGTGAGGTGGCCCCAAGGAAGAGATGTGGCTGCCCTCAGGCGAAGTCAACACTTTGGGAGGTGGCTGGAGCTGCTTCTGGCTGGCACTGGGAAAGGGCACAGCAGAGTGGTGTGGGGACAAGGTGAGGATTAACCCCCTGGCCTGATGGCACGGGGAAAGGGCACAGCAGAGAGATGTGGGGACAAGGTGAGGGTTAACCNGGGAAGGTGAGCTCCCCCCTCGAGCCGAGCTGAGGCAGACACGTTCCCTTGGGAAGCATATGGCAGGTAATCCAGTGCCAGATGGGAATTGCCTCCCGTCGCTCCAGCCCTGGTGGGCTGGTGCAGCTCCTGCACGCACGGCCAGTGCTCAGCGTGGTGGCCACATCCCCGCAGGGACAGCCCCAAAGCCACCCCCGGGAGGGTGAGCAGGGTGGCACAGCTGGGTGGCCTCCTGCAGGAGCACCCCAAGGGGCACAGGTGGGGTCGGTGAGATGGGCACGGGCGCTGCACACATGGATATGGCTGAGCACACCAACCCCTGCCTAGCAGGGCAGGGCTTAAAGCTGGGCTTAGGAGGTCAAAATCGGGCTAATGAGTTAATGGCAATTAATTAACTCCAGAGCACTTTGGAGATGTTAACTAATTGTTCTGCTGCGAGCGCGGTTGGTGTGATTGCCCTGCCTGGCAGGCTGAGGTGTGGAGGAGCCTCACACCTGTGCTCGAGGGGTGTTAACACCAGGGCTGTGACTCGAGCCAGGCATAATTCTGCTGCTGTTGATGTGGTGAGCAGTCACCAGGGGCTTCAGCAGGGTTGGATCCCGCTGTAAATCCCCTCTCTGTTTGTCTCTGGAAGCTCTCGGCACCCACAGACTCCGGAACCTGAGCATCTCTCTGCCTGCTCCGTCCCCGCGGGCGGTTTTGGGGGAGGCAGGCNTAAAATAGAAGAAAGGAAAGGCAAAAAAAAAGCAATAATTAGGCGTTTTTTTTTCCCTGGGCCAAGGAAAAAACAGGCTGTGAGGTGGCCCCAAGGAAGAGATGTGGCTGCCCTCAGGCGAAGTCAACACTTTGGGAGGTGGCTGGAGCTGCTTCTGGCTGGCACTGGGAAAGGGCACAGCAGAGTGGTGTGGGGACAAGGTGAGGATTAACCCCCTGGCCTGATGGCACGGGGAAAGGGCACAGCAGAGAGATGTGGGGACAAGGTGAGGGTTAACCCTGTGGTTTGATGACACTGGGAGAGGGCACAGCAGAGAGGTGTGGGGACAAGGTGAGGGTTAACCCCCTGGCCTGATGGCACTGGGAAAGGGCACAGCAGGGAAAAGGAGAGGTTTAATCCCCTGGCCTGATGGCACCTGGATATTGTGGTGCTTGGCCAGGCTGGGGACCCACAGCCTGGTGAGGATGGTTGCCAGTCTCACCCTGATGGCTCAGGGCTGGTCCAGCTCCTGATGCAGTTCCTGGCCAGGCAAGGTGGGTCTTGTGTCCTCAGCCCCCATGGCCACGTCACCCTGTGCAGGAGGTGACCCTGGCTGCTCTCAGCATCCTTCCTCCTCGATGTGACAAAGGCAGAGTGGAAGTGTCCCTGGGATGGGGGGACATGGAGGCTGGATCCCATTTCGTGGCGGGATTCGTCATCCTGTGAGCAAATATTCTGTGATGTTAAAATACTGGGGATTTTCTAGCGAATCGAATCTCTCCCAGGCAGTGCCAAGAACAATTCAGCAGCCTCCAAAAACAGCTTTCCCTGAGGATTACTTGTTCCTCGTGCCAGAATGATTGATGAGAACGGGTAGGTTCAGGTGACTCAGTCCAGCATGACCTGCTGGTCTTGTCCCCACAGCCCAGCAGGGGCTGTGCCGTGGGGTCCCTGCTCTCCATGCAGCCCCTGGAGGAGGCTCATCAGAACCTGACAGCTTGCAGGGCATCTCAAAAACATCCCATGAGCTTGTCAGCACTTTGTAATCTCCTTTCTCCCTCCTCTCTCCAGGAAATTTCTTGCAAAGGTGTTGACAAAGTCAGAGGATGCAGGGGCAGCTTGTGCTCAGCTCGGTCTCCCCGAGCACCCACCAAACCCTCCTGCCTCTGTCAGAGCCTCTCCTCACCTCTGGCAGCCTGGCTGGCTCGGAGGGGATGGAAAGCTGCTCCTAATGACAGAACAGGAAGAATTCTGGCTGTTACCTTGATAACAAAACCAGCGAACGCCGCGAGCTGCCTCGGAACCGCCAGAAGGAGCAAAAATGCGAGCATGTGTTTAGGGAAAGCTTCACTCTCTCTGGGTGCTTTTTGGGAGGGGAAAAAAAACATACACAAGGCTGTTTGCTTTTGGTTGAAAGCTCTTTTGTGATCCCCCCCCTCTCTTGGATGGCTCTGTGGCTTTCGACAGCTCACGCCGTAGGTGGATGTTTGTGCTTGGAGATGTTTTTCCATATGCTCCTCATAGCTCCGCTCGCCGGTTTCGCACATGGGCTGCAGGAGAGAGGTAGGCTGCTCTAATATCATATGATAATGTGAAATTAGCTCCTCTTTACATAAATTGAGACACTCAGGCGCTTCTAGGCCCGGGTAGGGTTCCTGCCCTCCTTCCCCTGTGCTGGGAAGGGAGGCAGAGCCCCGGGGCGGGCTGGCAGCAGGATCCTGGATCCCTCCGTGCACACACGGCTCTGTTCTCCCGTAATCCACTGCCAGCTGAGGGTGAATTCCAACCCGCCGTGGAAATTTAGGTCAAAGGTGCTTTTAGTTCAGAGGAATATGATCAAATTAGGGCCTTTTGTGCTTGCCTGTGTTGTTGGGGTTGGTGTTTTTTTTTTTTCTGAAGGGACTTGCGTAGGCAGGGCTGCAGGGAGAGCTTGGCACACAGATGGGCAGATCCTGACCATCCGTAAATCAGGCCAGCACTGCCTGTGCCTGTGGCGGG
>VZTZ01028200.1:67019-83091 GCA_013400955.1 Drymodes brunneopygia | reverse complement strand
CTGGAATTTCAGCTGGAAAGGTCACAATTGGTCCAGAGTTGGTTTTCAGCCAGGGATGCGTTTCTGGCCCTGCCTGGAATGAGGAGGTGTGGGCGCAGCTGGCAGAGCCCCTGAGCCTGTGGTGTTCCCCCAAGCCCACCCCCAGGGAGGGTTGGCTCAGGGACTTCCCTGAGGCCTGGGAGATGGAAGGCATAAATTTTTGTCCCGTGGGAAAAGCCACGTCACCGTGCTGGTTGTGAGCTGGGAGGTTTCCACCAAAGCCCCTGCGGTCCTGGGGAATGGGGGAGGTTTGTTCTTGCCACCCCATTGCCCCAGCTCTGCCAAGGGCAGGAATCAGGTTTGTGGTTAAGCACCTCACCCTCTGGGACCTCTTTGCCAGGAGATTGCTGTGTTTATGCTGAAAATTGTCCCTTGTGATATTGGGGTGTTAAAAGCAGCTCAGTGTCTGCAGGACAGGAGCATCCCCACAACTATGGGCCTTCCTGGAGCACAGGGATCCTGCATCCCATTGATGTCCTGTGTCCTGCTACTGTCCTGTGTCCCATTTCTGTTGTTTGTCCCATTGCCATCCTGCATCCCATTGCTATCCTGTGTCCCACTGCCATCCTACATCCCATTGCTATTGTTCACCCCACTGCCATCCTGTATTCCGTTGCCATCCTGGCCCCCATTGCTCTCCTGCATCCCTCTGTTCTCCTGCATCCCATTCCCCTTCAGCATCCCATTGCCATCCTTCATCCTCTTGCCCTCCTGCATTGTCTTTGTTCTTCCCATTGCCATCCTGCGTCCCATTGCCATTCTGTGTCCCTTTGCCATCCTTCATCCTGTTGCCAGCCTGGTCCCCATTCCTGCCCTGCATCCCGTTTCCCTCCTTCATTCCACTGCCATCCTTCATCCCATTGCCATCCTGCATCTCTTTCCTCTCCTTCATCCCATTTTCCTCCCAGTTCCCATTTCCCTCCTGCATCCCCCTGCCCTCGTGCCCGAGCCCTGCAGTTCTCACTTGTAGGCAGGGGCAGGGGAAGGAGGGGCAGCTCCGTGCCAAGTTCTCACTGTAAATACCTTAAACCCCCAGCTTTTGTGGTTGGTTTTTTATGCTTGGTTCTTTTCTGAAGAAATCCATGAGTTGGCATTGCTGTCTGAGGCACCGCAGCCTCCTAAAACCTGTTTGTTTTCATTCTGACATTAACACAAGGTCTAAAACAAGTGCTGCAATTTCCAGGCCAGTTTGTGATTAGTGATAGGCAGGAGTGAACCATTCAGCCTTAAATTAATTGTGCTGGGGTGCGTTGGGGTTTTTTTTTTGTAGTTTTTTTTGTTGGTTTCTTTTTTTTTTATTATTGATGCATAATGTATGATGAGAAAAAGTGCAAAAAAAAAAATAATTAAAGTCTGAAGAGCGCTGCATGGATTCATTCATTATGAAATCTGGGTCAGCAGCCGGAGAAGGAAAACAAGGAAAGGGGGGGCTGCTGGAGTGGAAAAACAGGACTTCAGAAGCGCTGCAGGCACGGCAGGAATGCGCGAAAGGCCCTTTGCAGGCAGCCTGGGAAATCCGAAGTTGCAGCGTGGCTGCCCCCCGAGGAGGAGCTCTCCTGCCGGGGAGGGGAGGGGGATGCGCAGGGAGAGACAGGGGATTCCCTCTCCTGTCGCTCCCTGCTCGTGGCTGCTCCCTNAAGCATCCCTGTGCCATGAGAACCCTGTGCCAGGAGAACCCTGTGCCATGACATCCCTGTGCCACAAAGCATCCCTGTGCCATGAGATCCCTGTGCCATGAGCATCCCGGTGTCACGAGCATCCCTGTGCACAAGCATCCCTGTGCCATGAGAACCCTGTGCCAGGAGAACCCTGTGCCATGACATCCCTGTGCCACAAAGCATCCCTGTGCCATGAGATCCCTGTGCCATGAGCATCCCGGTGTCACGAGCATCCCTGTGCCACAAGCATCCCTGTGCCATGAGCATCCCTGTGTCATGAGCATCCCTGGGCACATTGCTCGGATTTTGGGATTTCAGCCCTTGCCTAGGACGCAGCTAATTGAATTGCAAAGAGTGTGGTTGAAACTTGGAGTCTTCCCCGCTGGCAGGAAGCGCAGAGATTTCAAACTGTGCTTTTGTGCTGGTTTGGGGGGAAAAGACAGGATTTTTGGAATTTAATTGCAAGATGGAAATTCTCCTCCTTCCTCTTGCTGCTTCCACAGGAAATATGGCCCAAATTGATCAGGCTTTGCAAACAATCAGCATTCATCCTTGGGAAGTATTCCATCACAGGAGCATTCATCCTTGGGAAATAATTTTCTGACCCAGTCACATTAAGTGCTCTTCTGAGCAAGCACTCTCCATCCCAGTCCCCAGCAGGACGGAGTCCTGATCCCAGTGGGAGCTTTTGGGGCTTTCCCTTCAAGCAAATATTAATTCAGGCAGTGTCAGGAGCCCCTTCCTCTTCTTTTCGCCCACTGAGCAGCCACAGGATTATCGTGCTGCTCCTGGGGAAGCCCTTTGGTCTGGCTTGTGCTCACGCTGGGTTTTATCCCTTCTCCCAAGATCCATTCCCCGCTCTCCCGCAGATCCGCTTGCATCATGTGGGAACCATAAATAAATGGCTGTTGAATTTAGCTGCCTGTGCTGCAGCAGGGAGGAATGATATAATCCTGCACGCAGCAGACACGGCAGGGTGGGGTGAGTTTAAGGACGGGTAGAAATGTGCATTGATCCCCCAGCTGCGGATGGATCTACCTTTGCTTCCCTGGGAGCTTCCTGAGGTAGATCCATCTCCGTGCTGGAGCTGTGGTGGTGGCACGAGTGACACAAACAGAGCTGGTTGAACCTAGGGGGGTCCCTGCAGGGTCTGGATCACACTTTGGGTGTCCAGGAATGCACCCAATCCTCCTTCCCTGGGCAGCAGCATCTGCAGCTGTCACAGTTTCCCTCGAGGGATCTGGTTTCCCTCCCGCAGAGCCCAGCCTGATTTAGTTCCAGGCTATGCAAAAAGGGCTGCTTTGGGATGGGCAGGAACGGTTAAACCGGAGCTGCCGGGATGTTTTCCCACAGGGTGAATGGTGGGGGAACACAGAGCTCGTGTTGGATCGGAGAGAAGTAATAACGCTCCTAATTTTCCTGTGTGATTTAATAAAAATGTAAATTGGCTTGGGGTGGATGACTCACTCCAGAGGGTGGTGTCGATCAGGATTAATTGGTGGCTGCGCGGAACCAGTTGGGCTTTGTTCCCTCTTCTCAAAGGCAACTGAGATGGTTCCGTGGTGATGGTGTGGCAGTGGTCTGGCCCCTGGGCTCCCAGATTCCTGCTGAGCCCCCTCATCCTGTTTGGCCCCAGTGTTTTGGGACAGGGAATGGTGGACAAAGCCATGGTGGGCTTTATCCAGTGTTGGTGGATGTCTCCCATTGGGAACCCAAGCCCTGAAAACTGTTCTGGTGCCACCAGGGAGGCAGATCTCTGCCCAGGACTCACTTTGGGGCAGGATTTGGCCCCACAGCCAGGAGGGTCTTCCATCCTCCTGCTCCTGCCAGCGGAGCCAGGACACTGCACTCTGACCCCAGTCCAGCTCTGGACACTAATGGATTACAAATAACAATAATAAATGACAGGAGATGGGATAATCTACCTACTGTAATGTTGTATTACCGTGGCTGTTAGTTATAGATTAATGTATAATTGTATTACGTTGGCTACATATGCATAAAGCTCGTGCTGCGGGGCCTTGGGCAGGCAGCCTTTAACTCTCTGTGGTTCGCAAAGAAACTTCAGGGCTTTGATCCCACACGTCCCAGGAGCTCTCTGTGAGAGAGAGCAAAAACATCTCCCATGTTTTTGCGAGCCAGGAGCATCTCTGGTGCCTCTGCTGGAGCATCATCTGCATCTCCCCGGGATGCAGAGATGCACTCCTGAGAGCCGGGAGCGCTGGGCACAGGGGATCTGTGCATTTTGCAACAGCAGGTGAGGGAGAAGAGGGAAATCAAGCCCCCTGCATCCCCCTGCTCCCACTGCTTTGGCCTCACACCTGAGCAGCGCGTGGTGGGGCCATGAGGGCTCCCCAGCAGATCCTTGGCGTGACCAAGACCCAGTTCTGTCGAGAGTAATGAAGTGCCAGCCCTTGCCTTCAGTTATTTTTAATGTGGTTCTGCTCAGGCTCGGCGAAATCCGGAGGAGCTGCCTCTTGTTTGCAGAGCCTCCCCCTGCGCCGCCGGATTGCTGGGCTCAGAGTGAATTACTCACTGCTGGGAGGCTGGAGGGACTCTGCTCTGTTTGGTTTTGGGCTTGCCTCGCTCTGACGAGCAAGGATGCAGATGGTTTTCCAGAGTCAAGGGTTTGGGGATCCTCATCGGTGCCTGTGGTGGGGCTGAAGCGTGGGGCAGGCAGGGAGAAGGGGGTTTCACCCTTCCAAGAGGGTTTTCCAGCTGAGGGGGATGGTTTGAGGGCTCTGTCCTTGCTCTGGATTTCAGCAGCTCCAGCCCCACTTGCTCTGCTCTTCCTGGGGACATTGATGTGCTCTTCACTCATCCCATCCTTTGCTGCGGGGTGCACCTGTGGCATGGGCAGTGTGGCTTTGGGAGGGGTGGGAGTTGGGAATTCTTTCCCTGCTCCCCTTCCCATCCCGGCACAGCCATCCCTGCCCATCCTGCCTTTAATTTTTGATCCCTCTCTCCCTTCTCCGCCCGAGAGCACGAGAAGCAGAGGCAGGAAGCGCGGGCTGCTGCCAGATGGCTCGAAATGCAGCATCTGTAATACTTTATCAGAAGAAATTACGGCCGAGTCGCTCTCCCTGATTAAACAGCCCGGCCAGATCCTCCGCGGGCCAGCTGGACAGCCTCAGCCTCTCGCGACAGGAGGGGAGCCACGGGAGCTGGGGACACGGGAGGGACGGTGGCAGAGGGAGGCTTGGATGGGGGGAAAGGGTTGGACTGGACCCTGCACTTCCCTGGGCTCGTCCTGTGTGGTGGCAGCTCCTGCTCTTTGCTTTCCCATGGGGTACGGAGGTGAGCAGCCGCCCCTCGGAGAGGGAGGCGCCGGGAAGTTGATGTTTCCCCTCCTGTTGGTTTTCCAAATCTTTGAAAAACAGCCCAGCCGTGCCAAGCCACCCTGTGGGCTGCTGCTGTGTTGCTTTTGGAAGTTGCTGAGAACAGGCAGAGGGTGAGGGATGCTCCAAATCCCCTGGGGCTGGGTGGAGCATCCCCCCCCACCAGTCCCTGCACCCCTCAGGCTGGGGATGCCTTAGAAGCGCCTGGAAAAAGGGAGCGGGCAAGAAGGGAAACTGAGGCAGGGCGGAGGGTGCCTCTAGGATCTGGAAGGTCATCTGGAATGCTAGTGAGAGTCGGATCCAGAGTTTAAGCCTGTGAGCAACCTGTCCTCTGGCTCACCCTGCCCTCGTGCTTGTTCTGAGCGCGGTGGCCAAAGCGCGGTGCTACCGGTTTCAATGGGCTTGGCGTGCGGACGGCTCTGCGATGAGTTCACCCCGGCTGCCTGGCGAAACGCAGGCGTGGACTAATGCCACTAATTTCCACTAATGCTGGTGGAAAAATCTCCTGCTGGCGTGAGCAGGGGCTGCTTTCCCAGACTGCTGCGTGCGGGGTGGGGAGAGGGGGACGCGCCGCCTCGCGAAGGAATTCGCGTCCAGGCGCACGGAGCTGTTTTCTCCCCTGATTTGCTTGAAGTGGTGGCCAGATTTTTTCCTAAATGGAAAACAGGAGGAATCTGTGCTCTTAAATGTGTGGAATTAGCTGTTGGCCGTAGGGAGTTTGTGTATGAAACGCATTCAAAAAGGGGAGGAAGGTGTTGAGTGTCTGCGTGTGAGAGGGGGAGATCCGGTGTCTGAACGTGGCCTGACATGGGATGGATGCTCTTGGCCTGAGCTGTCCTGCATCCCCATCCCACATCCCTGTGCCTCCCCACCAAGCCCACAGGGACCCAGCCAGTTCTGGAACCATCCTCAGGCACAGATGTACCCGTCCCTGTCATCCCTCTGCCCTCAGTGGGGAAAAAATGCTCGGCCCAAGAAAAGCAGCAAGAAAAGCACATTTTCCACTCGACTCCAGTGGGATTTAACTGCAAGGATGCGGGTGGAGCAGGGTTTGGGATCTCCCAATCTCCTGGGGCTTAGGAAGGGATGCAGCTATGGGATCCTGCATGAGGAGGATGGAGCAGCAGCTTCCTTGGATGCTGCAGCCTTCCTCCCTTTCCAGCCTCCTAGGGGCCTGGGCCAGAGGAGGGGAACTGTACACCTGGAGAAACATTATCCCTTCCCTTGCCCGTAAATATTTTATGAGCAGATTAAAAATTGAAGCCAAAATGAGCTCTGCCATCAGAAGAAACCGGCTCGGTTTCAAGTTCTGTTTAAGTATTTTTCTTTATAATGTAGCTGTGTCAATTAGAAAATGACATTGCTATTTAAAATGCTGTTCCGTAGCCCTCTTTAATTAAGGCAGCGATATAATACCAATCTGCTCTCATTAATGAATTTTTAACAATCAAAATGAGAGCTGAATGACGCACGGTTGGATTTGCAGCGCGGGTGTTTTCTCTGACGGCGCAGTTAAAGGAGCAGCGCCTGGAGAGGGGGAGAGGCTGCTCCTCCTCGGGCTGAGCAGCTGGAGGAGCATCTCAGCTGCTGCCTGGGGGGGTTTGGGAGGCCTTCATCCCTCCGTTGGCTTTGGAGAATTGTCCTGGAGGGAGAAAACCCTCCTGAGGCTGGTGGGAGCTTTGTGTGACCTGTGCGGGAGCGCTGGGAAAAAGCAAAGGCAGCAAAGCCCTGAGCAGAGACACAACTGAAAATAGAGATGGGAGCAGGGTTGTGAGCCCAGCGGCCACCTCGGGGTCACATCCTGCCTGTTGTGGGGTGTCCTCACTGCTCACACTCACTGGGCATCCTTGGGTACCATCCCTGGCCCTGTTTTCCCTGGAGATCCCACATCTTTTGCTGTGGGATGCAGTGCCGGGCTGTGCGGCCTTCCCACCCCAAATAAATCCCTAATTTCAGCTCTTTTCCCCACAAAGTGTTTCTATTTTTGTTTTGACAAGGCAGGGTAGGTTAAAGATGCTCCTTGTGCTAATTGTCTCCCATTGTTTGATCAGGAAGCCTTTTCTCCCAGTGGTTATTACCTGGGATTGCTGGAGGAGCTCTCTCCCTTCTGCTTCTTCCTTCAAGGAGGCAAAACAAAAACAGGAATTTGTTTGAATAATAAAAAAATTAACCAGGCGTGAAAAGCTTAAGCGTAATCATTTCCGTGGCCTGCTTTGAGTTGAGTTGATATGATTTGTTTGCTCTCTCATCCTTCCTCCCCGTTTCCTCTTCAGCACCCACTCCTTGCTCTGGCCTTTCCCTGACGAGCAAATTGGGTATTTTAGGAGCAGTTTGTGCGTGGAGCAGCATCCCTGGGATGCTGTCGGAGCAGGGGAGCTGCAGGCTGGATCAATCCAGTGCTCCAGCCCTGCATCTGAGAGAATCTGGGCTGGGGTGGAGGTGCAACAGGGATTTCTTCAAATCCCATCCTTCTCCTGGTGTCCCCCCTGCTCACCTGGGGTCTGGTGACACTCCTGGGCACCTTGTGAGCCGCACCTGTAACGAGTTTGCTTTGTAATTGTCACCAAAGCTTTGCTTTCCAATAGTTTTGTGTAGAGCTGGAGTGACCAGCCCGGAGGGAGCCCCCACCTCCCTCCCTCTCACTGGGCGAGTGGGTTGAGGTTTCCTGGCTGGGTTTTTGTTGCCATAGGGAAGAGAATGGAAGCCTGGAAACCGTCCTGTGGGTGCAGGGAGGAAGTGTCAATGTCTAGGAAAACAAGGAGAAAATAGCAGCGGCAGCACCGCGCCGTCGCCCGGGCCCAGCGGGAGTCGGGACAAACCCTCCTGGCAGATGGGAAAGGCCAACGGGGTCGTGTTTGGGGTGATGTTTGTCCTTCCTGGCACTGCTGGCACGTCGGGATGTCAGCCAGCAAAGCCATGGCCCAGGAGCAGGGCAGCCACCCCAGCAGCTCCAGCTCCGTTCCCTTCCTGCGGGGCTGGGAGAGAGCAGAACGTGTTCGCAGCGAAAAATAAGGGAATGTGGAATGTGTTCTCTGCTGATTGCAGGAGGAGGAGAGAGAAGCAAGGGCGGCTTTGAGCTTTTGCCCAGGAATAGCCAGGGATCTGCTTTGGAGGCTTGCATCCCACTGCCGATAATTTTGGAGCTGAATCATCTGCATTTCTGCTGCTCCTGCGACAGCGTCAGGAGGACGCATCCCCAGGGTGTCAGAGGCACATTTTTGTGGGTTTTGACAATGGATCTGATTAAGAAAAAAACAACCCGGGTGACATCTAAAGCCGACAGCCTTGAAGTCTGGACTCCTGTTGCTCATTTCCCATTCAGACACTCCCAGGGACGAGCGTGGCCGTGGTTGTGCAGCGGAGCTGGAGCAGCTCCGGGCTGGGGGATGATGAAAGCCCATCTGCAAACGTTGAGGGAGAGGAGGAGGTGGAGGGGTGGGAGGTGCACTTTGGAGTGGTTTTGCTCCAGCCTGTGCGTGGGGGGTGGCCCTGATGACGCCGGAGCCATCGGGAGGGCAGGAGAGGCTCGAGTGGATGCAGGGAGCAGGTGGAGCTGCAGTCCCAGCGCCCCTGGCCACCAGCTCAGGTGTGGGGTCACCCTGACCCCGGGCCAGCACAGGGGGGTCAGCTGGCGGTCACAGGGCCTGTCCCCTTGTGGTCCCCCAGTGTCACAGAGAGGGCAGGTGTGCCCAGGCAGGGCACTCCCTGCTGTGGCTGTCCTGAGCATCATCAGAGCTGGTTCATGTGAGCTGTGCCCCAACCAGCCCAGTCCTGGAGGCACTGGGGGCTGACCTGCCCCTGGCTCCTGTGGCTGCCCCACTGAGCCCCTGCCTGGGGCCGGGGCAGTGCCGGGACAGCTTAACCCATCCTTCCCCAGGAGGGCAGGCAGCAGGAGGGGAGGAGACGGTGGATGGAGCTGATGGCTCTGCAAAAAGCAGAGCTCTGGCTGCTCCCCAGCAGGCACAGGGAGGGGACAGATTTCTCTGAGCAGAGAAATGCCTTTTGTCACCCAGCCTGGTGTCAGGCGTTGGCCACGGGGCGTCCTCTGTCACATCAGGAGCTGCCCGAGTGGCTCTGCTGTGTGACACTGCTCCTGACCCGCAGGGCCCAGAGTCTCTGAGCCTTCTGCTCCTGGAGGGGGGAAAGGGAGGGAAGATTTAATAGAGGATCTGTGAGTGTGCAAATTGATTTTTAAAGGAACCCTGGAGGGAAGCTCCCGAGGCTCCCCGGCGTCACTGTGGCTCTGTGGCACAGCCCATCAGCTGGTGTCCCCAAAGTGCCACTGCCAGCTCTCCTGGCTGGGCAGAGAGCTCGCTGTTTGTCACCTGTTTGTGAGCCAGGCTGGCAGGTAACTTCCTGTGCCCAGGACATGCCAGCTCATCGCTGGGATTGTCACCCAGTTTCACTGGGGCGTGGGAACTTCCCCGTGCCAGGCTTCTGGGTGGCTGCAGGGATGGAGCTGGCACATTTGTGTGCCCCACACCGACTCGTTTGTCCTTTTGTGACTTCCCTACCTGGGAAATCTCTTTATTCCTTCTCCCACTGATGTGCTGTCCCTGCAGCTCTTGTGGCAGAGGGAGCTGGGGCAGAGCTGGCTCAGCCGGGGGACACCGCAGCTCCCCCTCCATCCTCTCACACCTGCTCTCTCCCAGCCAAGGCGTTTCATTACCGTACTAATTAGGGTTAAAGCACTAATTAGAGTGTCTGTGCCGTGTCCTTGGGAAGGCAGCCTGGCTCCTGGGTGCTAATGGAACTGCTGTCACAACAAACACCAGGCACACGTGCTGCTCCTCACCCAGCCCCGCCAGGATCCCGGGATTCTCCTGCCCACACCGTGGCACAGGAGCTGCTCCTGGCAGCGTTCTCTGTCCCCGTGTCCCTCTTGAGGGGGACAGGGCAGGGCCAGCACTGCCTCTGCATGGTCCCAACTACAACCCCCCCCACCAGGACAGACACCAGACTCCTGCCTTCACCCCTTGGCCATGGCTAAGGATGAGTTTAAGGGGTGGTTTTGAATATATTTCCTATTATTTGATATATTTTAGTAGTAAATTTTCAGCTAAGTGGTGCTTTGGAAGGTCAGACATGGTTTGTGAAGTCTGGCTGGATTCAGTGAAGTTTGATCTCCCCACAGAGGGCTGCAGTATTTTTAATACCTCTTCCTCTTCTGCTCAGCCTTCCCCTTCAAAATACCATTTTCCCCCGTAAAAACAGACCAGCATGGCCAAACAGCCCCCAGATGACACTCAGAGCTCGCTTTGAGCTCGGAAGAAGCCTTGCAGCTGGACAGCAAAAACATTTTCCCCCTCATCTTTGAGCTCTTGAAAAACCTGGAGGTTCGGGGGCTTTGTTTTAACCCCATCATTTCCGTGCACCATTTCCCAGCGGGAATCCAGGAGCTGTCTCCGGGAATCTCCAGGCGGGATTGCTGTTTGCCCGCGTGGCACTTGCCGTGTCTGAGCAGCGTGTTCCCCGTGTTGTCATGAAACAGAAGAACAGGATAATTAAATTGCCCTTTTCCCAGCAAAATGTTCCCGTCTGGGCTGCGCGGCGGGGCCGGGCTGTGGCTCGCTGCCAGCCACACACGCCTGGCTGCTGACGGGAGGTGTGAAAAGCACCGGGGAGGGGATGGGGTGCTGATTACTGGGGGGTTTTCGTGGAAATTTGTCATCCCCTGGCACAGCTGGAGGTGGAGGATGGCACCGAGGGGTCCCGGGTGCCCTCGCCAGTAATTCCCAGCCTTTAAGCTAGGGCTGCTCGAGGGATGCGGGTGCGGATAATGGAGATATTCTTGTCCTTAAGCCTCTCAAGGGTTGCAGGTCTTAAAAAAGGGCTCCGGCTGTCGAGTCGGCTCGGGGAGGGCTGGGCTGGCGGGGCTTTGAGGGGTGGGAGCAGTGGGGCAGCCAGGACGGGCTCAGCAGGCAGTGCCTGTGCTTGGGGCTGGATCAGCGCGGCTTTGGCGGCCGCTGCCAGCGTTGGGAGCAATCCTTTGGGAGCAGCAGGGCCTGTCCCCTCATCCCGGTGCTGCCTGGCTCTCCTGCCATGCTGGTGCCTCTCTGAGGTGCTGCTGCTCCATCCCTAAACTGATGGGAAGGCAGGATTTTGTGTTTGTGCTGTTAGCTGCCCTTCCTCGCCTGCTCTCTCCTCTCCTCCTCCTCCACCCTCTGCCACCCCGGATCCTGGGATCCATCAGCGTTGCTGCTTTGCCTTCAGCTATGACCCTCCGAGAGCTGGCTCTCCCCTGCCATTGTCACCCCTCCGTGCCCCTCCCCTGGAATATTAACGCCACAAATCACAAGTGACAGCCTGGGCTGGAGCTCCCCGTCGCTCACACCAGGAGGAGGTGTCGGAGCAGGGGTGGGACACGTGGTGGCTTTGTCCTTCTCCTCTGGGCTGTGTTTTGCTTCCAGAGAGGGGGGAGCGGCTGAACCCCACCTTTAAAAGTGGGGAGATGGAAGGGTAGAGCAGCAAGGCTGGGATTTCCATCCTGCTTGGATGCAGGCTCCTTCCCACCTCTGTGTCTGTGGGTACCTGGCTCTCCTCTCCTCCATCCTTGGCCGTCGTGTTTCCTTCTTTGGGCTGCTGGGAATCCTGGAGCTGGGCTGGGAGGGAGCCATGCCCTGTGGAAATGGCTGCACCCCAACCTTTGCTGTGTGAGGAGCTGAGGAGTTCCCGTGCTTGGTGGATGCCAGGATCACTCCTGAGTGGGGAAGAGCAGATGTGAGGGGGATTACGGGCGGCTTTTTGCACGCGTGTGTGCACACGTGCAGCCAGCCAGCCTGGGGACTGTGTGGCACTCCTGAGCCTGGCACCCTCTCTGCACTGACAGGAACATGGAGGGGGGAGCACAGGAGACACCTGGGCACAGCTCTGGGGGTCTGGAGTGGTTGAGGACAGCACTGGGGACATGGCTCTTCTTGCTGGGCTCATGCTGCTGAGGGAGGGTGCAGCCACTCACTGTGAGGAGAATGGGCATTTTTGGGGGTTCCCCTGATGTCTCAAGCTGGTTAAATAATGCTGTACCCTGACTTTTTCCCCTTGCATTTCTTCTTTTAGCTCATGAATGCCTCTGGTTGTTGTCCCTGGTAGGGTTCTTCCGTGCCTCAGTTTCCCCCCCGGCAGTGAGTGGTGGAAATACGGAATGGGACAGCTGTGGCTTGGCTGGAAGGTCACTGGGTACATCAAATCGTTCTGAGTCACACCCTGCTGTGGCAAACAGCATCCCGGATCATCCCATTGCTCCAGGAGCTTGCCAGAGGCTCAGGCATTCCCTGGAGAGCAGTGGGACAGCAGCTGCCAACCACCCTGTTTGGTTCAGGGTGGCAGTGACAGCAGGGGAGGGAGCGGTGGCACCAGCAGGGCTGCTCAGAGCAGCAAACACAGCCGTGGCTTTGCTTTCCTCTCCCGTTCCCCCAGCCACGCCTTTCCAAGGTTTTCATTGGAGCTGTGCCCTCAGAGCCCCCCGGGATGGGGTTGGGAAGGGCAGGGTGGCGTGGGCAGGGCAGGGAGCGGGCGCTGCTGCCCGCGGGGCTGCTGGAGCCGACCTTCCCTCTCCACTGACCTTCATGCCCATCAGCATCAGCTCTGCTGCCTGTCCACGACCAGGGATGCTGGCAGGGCTGGGCAGCCGTTCCCACAGGGGCTCTGGGGGCTTGGCAGAGCCTCAGGGAGGTGGGGATGTGCTGGGGTGGATAATTCAAGGGCTTTGGCTCGCTAGCAGAGGTTAAAAGGGGAGCCGTGGGATCTGTTGGGAAAATCACTGGTGGGAACCTTTGCAGTGGTGCTGCTTGTGGGCCTTCCCTCTTCTCTGCCCACTCACATTGCCTAGGGGAGGGTGGGGAGCACAGCAGAGGAGCAGCCATTCCCCAGGGACTGTCCCCAGAGGGAATAAAGATGTCACTGGTGTGGAAAATCCATATGGCTCGGGTGTCCCCAGAGAATCTAGGGAGGTCTGGGTATTGCGTGCTGCTCAGCCTTGGGGTGATGGGGTCAGAGTGCTGGATCTTTGTGGGTGTCACTGTGAAGATCCCTGGATGCACAGGTGGGAAGGGCAGGGGATGGTCCCTGTTCCCAGGCTGCTTCTCAGGGTCTCCCCTCTGGCTCAGCTCCCTCTCTCCAGAGGGCCCCTTTGGGGGTGTTTGAGTGTTCCTCAAGCCCCTTCATGGGACTGTTTTGGGGGGGAATTGCCTTGTTTAGCCTATTCTGTCATGACTTCTGCCACACTGGGGGACAGGCTGGGGAGGAGCACTCAGAAATGTCTTCTTGGAGTCACAGGAGACCCCTCAGCTGTCACCCAGGGTCACTGGAGGAGTTTTGGAGCAGAGCATCACCAGCTGCCTGTGTGGAGGACCCCAGAGCATCCCTTGAGTTGATGTTGCCCCAGTCTCTTCACGATCCTTGAGCCATCCCATTCCCACTGATGCTCAGGGAACGCTGTCAGGAAATGGGTGGCAAAACCACAACAATCCCGAGGTCTCCCCAGTGCTGCACCCAAAGTTATCTCCAGCAACATCCCCCCTTTTTTTGGGAACATTTAATAAACCAAGCTGCCAGAATGATGGACTGAGCTCCCCATCAGCTGGATTACAAACGACAAGAACCATCACCCCACTTGGGCTACCCCAATTTCCACAGGCTGCCAACGTGGAGATGTGAAGGGCTCCTGGTTGGATTCATCAGTGCTTTGCTGCATGGTCCCTGTCCCTGCCTTGTGCCACCTGTGCCTGTGCCAGCCCCGTTTTGGCCCCTCATGCCAGCTGAGCTGAGCCTGAGCGATGCTCCAAGAGACCCTCCTGATTCCCTGTGGTTGTTCTCCTCTTGGGCCTGCTCCAAAGCCCATCCACAACCTTGGAAGCCATTCTCAAATTGCCCTCTCTGAAAAAAAACTGGTTTGAAAAAAGTGTTGAAATACCACAGGAAATGCTGTTTGAGATATCTACCTCAGTCAGAAATGGGAAAAAAACCCTGATTTTGGATGAAATTTTACTCGTCCTGGGCTGAATTTTCTTTCAGCCAGGATCTGGGCAGGGTTTGGGCATGAAATGGATGCTCCTGAGGGAGCTGCTTGGTGTGGCTGTGGGTACCACTGTGCCAACACCCTGGAGAGGGAGCTGCAGTGGGACAGGAGTGGATGGGTGCCCATCCATGCCCGCTGTGTGACAGGGACTGGTCCCTGGAGCTGTCTGGTGGCAGGCTTTGCTCACAGGATTGTGTCAAGTTCATCACTGCTCGAGGAGGAAAAGCTCACAGGACGAGCCAGCAGCACCCACTGCTCTCCTGCCTGGTGCTGGGCTGGCTACCTGGCGAGGGGGCCGAGCCCTCCTTCTTGGAGAAGAGGAAAAAAATAATAATCTGCAAGCCAGGAGCTGCTGGGAGCGGATTTATCACGGGGAAGAAAAAGGCTCTGTTCCCTCTCGGCTCAGCGGCTGTTTATCACACTCACAAGGGGATGGAGAAAATGTTCCATTTGTTGGGTACAGCCGGCAACCCACACAGCGTATAAATTAAGGGCTTTTACATGCAGAGTTCCCGAAATAAAACACACACACACACACACACACACACAAAAGAGAGAGGAGTTTTGTGCCGGCCCCGGCGCGCTGCCTCTCCCTGGCCGTCCCTGCGCCCCAGCCCCGGCCCGGAGCTGGCTCCCGTTCAGGAATTCCACATTATCTCCCAGCGTTTCCAGCTTCCTCAGCAGGGAACAGCTCTGCTTCTGTCTTCCTGCAGCCACATCTGGAAAGTGTTAGGCCGGGGTGTCAGCCGGCAGGGCTGGCATGTGCTCCCCCTGCCCGCCTCCCTGCCCGCTCCCTGCCTTCCCTGCCTGGATATTCCCTGCTCTGACACTGCACTCAGCCTTCAGACTGCCTGCCCCACAGGGCTGAGGGGCTGAGTTTTCTCTGCCTCCCCTTTTTGGGGAGTTTTGAGGGAGTTTTTGTAGCTGCTGTGAGGAGAGAGGGCTCCAGGCACCCTCAAGGACTGACCTCTGCAGGGATGCTCTGCTGTGGTCAGGGATGCTTTCCTGTGATCAGGAATGCTCTGCTGTGGTCAGGGATGCTTTCCTTTTGTCAGGAATGCTCTGCTCTGGTCAGGGATGCTTTCCTGTGGTCAGGGATGCTCTGCTGCAATCAGGGATGCTTTCCTTTTGTCAGGGATGCTTTCCTGTGGTCAGGGGTGCTCTGCTGTGATGAGGGATACCGTCCTGTGGTCAGGGGTGCTCTGCTGTGGTCAGGGATGCTTCCCTGTGGTCAGGGATGCTCTGCTGTGATGAGGGATACCTTCCTGTGGTCAGGAATACTTTCCTGTAGTCAAGGATGCTTTCCTGTGCTCCTCGGCTCTTCTGTGCAAATCCTCCCCTTGGCAGCCTTTTGGAGAGCTCGCTGCCTGCTCAGGGGAGTTTCCATGTCCTGGGTCTGTTTCTGGACTGGCACCCCTGAGCTGTGGCTCAGCCCAGGGATGTGGTGCTGCACCTGCCCAATGCCGGAGGCTCGAGGATGGGGTTTGTGGGAGGTGGAAGCTCTGTGATTCCCCAGTGCTCTGGGAGGTGTCTGGGGAGGTTCTCACTGCACTCTGCTTGCTTGTACTGCCTGTGGGCTCATCCCACTGGGATTTCTTTGTGAGGGAGTACCTGGGGCATAAAGGCATTTGGCTGCCAGGATCTCAGGCACCCAGGAGAAATGCCCACGTGTTGTGGGCACATGGAGGTGCCCAGCTGGATGATCTTCAGGTCTTTTCTTACCTCAATGTCTCTGCAGCTGGGCAGTTGAAAATGAAAGAGCTCCCTGCGACATCCTGGTGGTTTTGGGTTCCCTCTGTGCTCCTTGGGGGTCCTTGGTTCCTTACTGCAGGTGTGGGTGACACTGGAGAGGGGAGGAGCTGTGCAGGTGTGATGGGTGACACTGGAGAGGGGAGGAGCTGTGCAGGTGTGATGGGTGACACTGCACAGATGGGTGACACTGCACAGAGGGAAGGAGCTGTGCAGGTGTGATGGGTGACACTGCACAGAGGGAAGGAGCTGTGCAGGTGTGATGGGTGACA
>VZTZ01028200.1:39608-66731 GCA_013400955.1 Drymodes brunneopygia | reverse complement strand
TGCACAGAGGGGAGGAGCTGTGCAGAACACAGGTGGTTCAGGGACTGCTGTGCCCTTCAGAGCACAGGACACGGAGAGCTGCTGGCTTGTTTTCCAGATGGGATAATGACAGTGACCTGGAAGCAGAGTCTTAATGACCTAATGACCGGCGTGTGCAATCCACGGGAGGGTCTTCGGCAGGGAGGGAGGTGGAAGTGCTTAGATGTGCCCTAACCACACAGGGCTTCCCCTTTTTACCCCTCTTGGTTTTAACCTGGTAGCCCTACCATGATGGGATTTTAAAATTAAAGCTAAAAAAAAAAAAGAAACCACAGAAAAAGAAAACAGGCCTTGGTTTTATAGACCCTACAGATGCATCCGGCACCAAACTGATCCCAGATGCAGCTCCACTGTCAATAGTGTTACACGGGGGATCAATCCCCTTCATTGTTTTATGTGGCCTCTACAGCATCATCAGCTAATTAAAGCTAATGGGTCCCAGAGCAGCACTGACAGCATCTGATCCTGTCAGCCTGCACAGCCTTTCTCTTGACGGGCCACTCCAGAGGCAGATCCTGCACTCCAGACCCTGGCAAAAGGCTGCACTGACTCGGAGGATCAGGCTGCAGATCAATGGGAACTGTTGTTAAACAAACATCGCCGGATTAATGTCAGCTCCGCAGGGGGAGGAGGTCGATGGCTGCTAATTCGAAAGGGGTGGGAGGGAGGGAGCCAGGGGACGCGGTGACAGCGGTGACAGGGGGCGCAGGGGGAGAGGCCAGACTGTGAAAATGCTCCCCGTGTCTGTGGCAGCGTCTGAGCGTTTCCCAATCTCGGGTTTATCATCCCCCCGGGCGGGAGGCTGTGCTGGACAGGAGCCCAGCGGTGTCCCCAAGGGCACTGGAGGTGCCCAAATCCCTTGGCTTTGTGCGTCAAGGGCGGCGTGGTGGCCTTGGACTGTCCCCAGAGTGACAGGGACCCCTGTGTCCCTTCTGCACGCTGTCCTTGGCATCAGCATCTCCCCCGTTGTGGTGGGCCACTAAATCTCGGGTTCCTGCTTTCCCTTCTCTTGTGGCTCCCGCTGTCCCTTGGCTGGGGTTCAGGGATGCCCAGGGATGTGGCTTGGGAAGGTTTCCATTCCCACAGCCTGTGCTGCAGGCAGTCTGCTTGGGACTCTCCCCTCTTTTTCTCCTCTTTTTTCTCCCATTTCTCTGTTGCTCAGGGAGTCTTTATCCCAAAGTAGCAGAGCTGAGGAGGGTCAGTCCTGCAGGACTTCACACCCCTTCACTCTATCCATGATTTTACCAAGAGGAGAAGCCCGAGGAAGGCTCCTTCCCACCACCACCTTTCCATCCTTCAACCCCTGGATCCACTCCTGCTGCCACTCTGTTATCCAGGGCGTTTCCTGCTGGGCTTAGAGGGGAGATTGGAGCAGCTCTTTGGATGCTGGGCTGGGAGGAGGCAGCAGGAACGCTCCCGGAGCTGCTCCCAGCTGACATCTGGGAGCTCGGCACAGCTCCGGTGTCAGCGCAGCTGAGAGCAGAGGAGGTGGGAAGCCCCAGCCACCTGCAGCTCTGTTAATAAATATTTATCTGGAGGTGACAAACGCTCTCCTGGATGGAGCCAAGTGAGCAGAAGGAGCATGGCGGGGGAGTGCCGGGGTGTGCTTTTTTTGGGGGCTTTGTACCGTGGGGATGTCGAAAGGAGCAGCTGATGAACCAAAGGATGTTGAAATCCACATTCATTTCCCTGACGCGGCTGCCTGACGTCAGGGCAGGCAGGAAACATCCCCCTTGGCAAGAGAGGGCTTGGCACAAGGAACCCTCGCCCCGTGGGGACAGTGGGAGCGTGGCTGGGGGCTGGAGAGAAGTGACTGCAAGGATCGGGAGCCAGGAAGATGCCAGGTCGGGCTCTGGTTTAAACAATGAAAGGGCTGAAGTTTAATTGTTCTCTTAAAAAGCAGAAATGAAGGGAAGGGAAGGGAACGGCCAGGGTGGTGGGTGCTGTCACCTCGCTGTGACTTGGGGCTCTGCTGGGTGATTTCATGGGGACTGGGTGGATGCCTCGGGCAAATGGGAAAAGCTGCTCCTGCTTCCATCTGTGTGTGGTCAGGGGAAGGGAAACTTCCTGTATTGAGCCTGTGGGTGATTCTCTCTGTGTCAGACCAGAGTTCAGCAGTTCAGTTGGAGCTCTCTGGGCATCGTGTGCTGTGGGCAGCAGGGACAAAGCCCGTCTGCCCTGGTGGCTGTGCCATCCATCCCTGCCCCGGGGCTGCTGCTGGGCCCTGGGGTTGCAGCTGCAGAGAGGGGCCAGGACGAGCCGAGCCGTGCGGCTCCGTGCCGGTGACTCACCGTCCTCTGGCGTCGCAGGAAGCGGCTGCTGCCACGCTGATGTGCGTGGGCAGCGGGGCAGTGCCCTGCCACATCCTGCAGCAGCCCAGCTCCATGGCAGGCCGGAGCAGGAGCCCGGGATGCAGCAGGATGTGGGTGTCAGACCCGCTGGGTGCCTTGCAAGGCACGCGCTCCCCACTCGTGATCCGGGCTGTGGCACATCGGGGGTGCTGCTCTTGGGGTGAGCACAGCCACCAAAGGGTTTTGGTCTTGGTTTTGCTTGTGCCTGGAGGGTTTTTGTTTGTAGGGATCTTCCCTGCCTTGGCTTAGCAGGTCTGCAGGAACTGGGCTTGTTGAGTTGAAGGTTTGAGGAGAGCTCTCCTGGATGCAGCAGGATGTGGGTGTCAGACCCGCTGGGTGCCTTGCAAGGCACGCGCTCCCCACTCGTGATCCGGGCTGTGGCACATCGGGGGTGCTGCTCTTGGGGTGAGCACAGCCACCAAAGGGTTTTGGTCTTGGTTTTGCTTGTGCCTGGAGGGTTTTTGTTTGTAGGGATCTTCCCTGCCTTGGCTTAGCAGGTCTGCAGGAACTGGGCTTGTTGAGTTGAAGGTTTGAGGAGAGCTCTCCTGGATGCAGCAGGATGTGGGTGTCAGACCCGCTGGGTGCCTTGCAAGGCACGCGCTCCCCACTCGTGATCCGGGCTGTGGCACATCGGGGGTGCTGCTCTTGGGGTGAGCACAGCCACCAAAGGGTTTTGGTCTTGGTTTTGCTTGTGCCTGGAGGGTTTTTGTTTGTAGGGATCTTCCCTGCCTTGGCTTAGCAGGTCTGCAGGAACTGGGCTTGTTGAGTTGAAGGTTTGAGGAGAGCTCTCCTGGATGTTCCTGGGCTGCTGTGGAGTGGGGAAGTGCTGCTGTCCCCACTGCCCCTTGCTCATCTCACCACGTGGAAATGGGCTCAGCAAAGCCAAACCTGAGCAAACTCCCAGCCCTGGCACTGGAGGAGGCTTTACCCCTCCCAGGATCTGGGGTGTGAAGCTGCCAGGCCACGTGTGAG
This sequence comes from Drymodes brunneopygia, assembly GCA_013400955.1. Classification (NCBI taxonomy): domain Eukaryota; kingdom Metazoa; phylum Chordata; class Aves; order Passeriformes; family Petroicidae; genus Drymodes; species Drymodes brunneopygia. The sequence continues at coordinate 63,369 of VZTZ01028200.1, read as the reverse complement.
CGAGCACAGAGAGGCTGTCGGGCTGCTCCCCTGTCCTCTGGGGACGTGGGGTGGCAGTGGCAGGGCTGGCAGCAGTGGAGCAGCAGGGACCTGGGAGATTAATAATGGAAGCGCTGGCATCCGTTTTAGATTAGCGAGAGAAAGCTCAGTGCCCATCTCGCCCAGCATGTAACTTTAATGCCGAGATAATGAGCAATGATATTTATTTGTAAGAGATCTGGAGATATCGCTGCCCAGGGAGCGGCCAGGAGCTGTCAGAGCCCTCTCCAGCCCCGCCGTGGCTGCTCCCGGCTGTAACCCAAGCACTCCCCTCCGCCCGGCTCGCTTTTCACGCTCCAGCTCCCTTCCCTGGGCGGGACACGTGGGCTTGTGGGGAGCCCTGGCTAAGATTTGCTGGAGCTGCTCGTGATTTGGTCTCTTGTGGTGTTGGTCTTGCAGGGGGGTTAGGAGCATCCCCAGCCCCCTGCAGGTGAAGCTGCCAGGACAGGGTTTAAACTTTTCTCAGAGCCTGCTCCTAAACTGTCCCTTGGAGCATCGGGATGTGCCCGAGAAGGATCGGGATGTGCCCAAGGAGGATGTGGGATGATCTCTCATCAGCTGAGGGTGGTGTGGAGAGCCTGTGAGCCGGTCCTTCCCTCCACCGAGCCAGTGAGATTTTGGGGCTGTTCTGGGGAGTTCAGGAGCAGACAGCTTTTCCTAGTGGCAGACAGCTTTTCCTTGCCTCCTCCTGGCCGGGCCCACCAGGATGCTCGGGACAGTGACGTGTTGTGCTCTGGGGAGCAGTTGTGAGTATTTGGGCTCCCTCAGACCCCTCCCAGGGGGAGAGCAGGGCTGTTCCTGCTTCCCTGTCCCAGCGTGGGCTGGTCCAGGAGGGCTGAAGGATGCCCAGCGCTCTGTTGTGTAACTGGCCAGCAGGCAGGCTTAGGCTGCCTCTGGCAGGTGGGTGTCCCTTCCTTATTAAGCCATCCCCAGGGTAATTAGTGGGTTAAAGCCTGATGAGATAATGCTCCATTATTTTTGTGCTATTGGGGGATTAGGAGCAGCGGGATTTCTCAGCGGCTTGATCTCCGCTCGGCTCCTGGGCTGCACGGCACGTTTGGCAGGCGGGTAAGAGCACCTGGGCATTCCCGGCACCGGGCATCCCCATTCCCGGGGGCACGGGGGGCTCCTGGTGCTGAGGCTGTGCCGGGAGGGATCTCCTGGAAGTGCCGGGACAGCCCCATCCATCACGGCGCTCCCTCGGAGGGAGGAGGTGACACTTCCAAACAAACAGGGAGAGGTGGGTGGTGCGCGCCGGGGCAGGAGCGGACGGGGATCCCGGGGGGGCTTCTTCTCCCGTGATTTATGGCCGGGACAACGCGGAGTTCCCGGCTCAGCCTCTGAGAGCTGTTTGTTGACAGTGCTGCTCGCTGGCTGTCACACCGGCGTGGGGGCTGCAAGGACAAACATCCCCCGTGCGCCGCTGCGGTGACACGAGCGGTGACACGAGCGGTGACACGGGCGGTGACACGAGCGGTGACACGAGGCTGCCCGCGCCCTTCCCGGGAGCCCAGCCAGGGACACCCTCAGGATGCTGCTGGAGCCCTGCGGGAGTCCCAGGGATGCTCTGCTGGAGGGGTTTGGGTGGCTGGAAGCAGGGATGGAGTAAAATGTGCTCAGTGAAACAGGGCCTGGCTCGGCGGGGCTCCCCTCCTGGTGGCACCCCGGCACAGGCAGCCCCGCAGCCGCAGGGATGGAGCTGGCACTGGAGCAGGGAAGCAGGCAGGCTGGACGCGGGCCAGGCTGTGCACTTGATCCAAACACAGCTGGAGCTGATCTGATGAAGTGAGAGGTTAAGAAGAGAGCATCTGTTATCTAAAGGGGACACACAGTGGGAAACTGTAAGCTCTTTATTCCCCCCCCAGCCCACCCCCTCTGCTCGGTGCATCATCTCTGACTTTATTTCTTTGATTTATTAAGGAAGCCTGCGCTTCCGGGGCTGTAATTAAGTGCCACTGTGCGAGCTTTTGATAGTGTGTGAATGATACAATGGCTCGCACGGTCGCCGTCTGCTCAAGTGCTTTAGGACCGAGATAACAGGAGCAGGGATCCCTCCTGCCCATCAGGGAGCGGGGCTGGGACGCTGGGGGATTCAGCCCAGCACGGCGGTGTGGATGCACAGCAGAGGAAGGATGCAGGAGCCTCTTAGCACCGTGGTGGGAGCACGGATCAGGAGGGCATCCCTGACCCGGGCTGGGAGGGGAGTTCACATCCTCTTGCCAAAGTCCATTAGAGCATCTTTGCAGCTGCTGGAGGCCAAACCGGGTGCTGCCCCTCCCAGATGTCCGTGTTCCCTCGCAGTTGTGCCTTGTGCTGGAGGTGGGGAGGGCACCACGGACCCTCTGCCAGCTGCTGGCTGCACCACGGTGCCATCCCAGGGCTGATTTTAGGGTAGGAGGACATGGCCTCTCTGCCAGCTCCTGGCTGCACCACGGTGCCATCCCTGAGCTGTTTTTAGGGTAGGACATGGACCCTCTGCCAGCTCTTGGCTGCACCACGGTGCCATCCCTGATTTTAGGGTAGGACATGAACCCTCTGCCAGCTCCTGGCTGCACTATGGTGCCATCCCTGAGCTGATTTTAGGGTAGGACATGAACCCTCTGCCAGCTCCTGGCTGCACCACGGTGCCATCCCAGGGCTGTTTTTAGGGTAAGACCCCTGCAGGCTCGAGGAGCAGTTGGTGGCAGCATCCTCAGCATCCTGCAGGTTTCCCTCTGCTGCCAGAGGAGTTTTCTGGCAGAGCCTTGGTGTGGAGCCAGGGGCTGGGGAGTCCTGGCTGGGAGCAGCTCCTGCAGCCTCTGGGAAAGAGCCAGAGCTTGCAAGTACAGGCAGCTGGAGGTGCCACAAGGGATTCCCTGGAGCTGTGTCACCCTGTCACCCTCCCCTCCCTGCAAGGTGTCCCCCTGCACGAGGGGAGGCTCCCAGCCTGGGTGGCATTTCCAGGCAGACACGCGGTGTTGCTGTGATGCCAAGGGAAGGGTCTGTTCTCATTCCTGCCTGGCACAATGGGCTCTGACCACGGTGTCCCTGTCCCTGTCGGTGTCCCAGGCCACGCTGGCACCTGGCAGTCGCTGCTGATGGCTCTGGCTTTGCCCCAGGGCTGGGTTCTGTTCCCAGGATGGCTTCTGAACCTCCCTCTGTGCCCAGCAGCGCTGCCCCGGCACCCCGCTCAGCCACGCCCGGGGTTTTAGGCAGATATAAATTTCTTTTTCCTGTAAGGAACATTTTTGATACATAAGCAGGATTATTTCCGTGGCTTGGCCAGCGGCCACAGGAGGAGCGAGCTTGGGGCCTGGAGAAGATTTCAGCTCCTGGCTGAGGGGGAGAGGAGAAGGAAGAGGAGGAGGAGGAGGAGGAGGAGGAGGAGGAAGGGATAAAAAACCCCAACCCTACATGTAAATAAACTTAAAAAATAAAAAGTGACAGAGATTATTTGCTGCTTAATGAACTAAAATGTCCAGCCTCCCACCGAGCAGCGACATTGTTTATAAACCACTGAAAGGGCTTTATTTTAATGGGCAGTAAATCCCATTCATCCCCTGGCCTGGCAGTGCGGAGCGTGCGGGATGAATAGGCTGGCTCCGGACGCAGCCTCCTCGCTCCTGCGCCTTCTCCGAGGGGTTTTTCCCCCCTCTTTCCCCATATTTGATGTTTTCCTCCCTCCCTCCTCTCTCCTGATGCCCTCCACCGTGCCGACAGCGGGGTTATCTGGCCAGGAAGAGAGGAGGAATCCGTCCCTGTGCCTCGGCATGTCACATCCGCTCGCGTTTGTTTATTCATGTGAAAAACGCTCCCCCCCCTCGCCGTTCTGTCTCTGGGTGGCAGCTGGAGAGTGGCCCGAGATAATCACAGCCTTATTTTTTATTTATTCCTCTTAAATAAAGCCTCCTGTAGCCTGCAGGCAGATTTGGTCCAGTTGCCCCCATCCTGTGCTCCTGACTCTGCAAAGAGGGAGTGATGGTCCTTGGAGCAGAGCCCTGGTCCTGCAGCTGATCCCACTGAGGATCCCTCTTGCAGGGAGAACGGTGGTTTTGATGTGGGGACAACCCCACTGAATGTGGCAGTAGGGCAGGAAGGACCTCAGGCAAGCAGTTGTGAGCAGGAAATGCAGATAAATATTTTGTCCTGGGCGGAGGATTGTGGAAAATGAATATGTTGTGGAAGCATCCGTGGAAATGAGAGCATCTGAGATGTGGGGTGAGGTTTGGGTTAAAAAGTGATGGCAGTTATTTCTCCAGGTTTGGAACTGGTCAGGCCTTGCAGGACATGTGGCTGTTAGGTTGATAAATGTGGACTGGGGGATCTTGAGCCAGTGGGAAAAGTTTGGAGCTGGTACCCACCATGGGAGAGGGACCACGAATTTCAGACATGCCTGACTTCCCCAGCACCTCAAAAAACTCCTGGCCATAACTCATAGGGTGATGTACTCCTAAGGCAAGAAAGAAAATAGTAAGTTATCTATTCCTGCTTGAGTTTAATATCCATAATCTGCCATTAATCAAGCCAGGGCTGTAAGATCCTTACTTAGGCCTAATCAGTGCATAATGGATTATCTACAGGAACTAATAAAAGGTAATTATCTATGCTTTGCAAGTTCCAATTACTGTACTTATATGATCAATTAATTCTTGTAACAGTTTCCCAGGTGCAATTTGTGTGACAGCACCAGGCTGTGACTGGAGGCAGAGGCTCAGTGCCTGCCTGGCTGCAGGGATGCCAGCAGGGATGCAGGGGGTGCTGCCAGCGGGGATGGCTCAGAGCTGGAGGAGAAGAGATTTTTGTGGCTGCGTTAGGAAGGAATTCTTTACTCAGAGGATGGGCACAGGTTGCCCAGAGAAGCTGTGAAAGTGTCCAGCTTGAGGTTTGGAGCAACCTGGGATAGTGGAAGGTGTTCCCTGCCCGTGGAGGAGGTGGGACTGGATGAACTAAAGGCCCCTTCAACGCAAACCACTCTCTGTGATGTGGAGGGCAGCGGGTGCTGGTGACAGAGATGTCACCCAGCCAGCACAGCCACCCCAGCACATCCCAATTCCTGCCCTGGGAAAAGCCAGCTCTGTGCAGGGAGCTGAGGGACAGCCAGGGGCTGTCCTTGGTGGCCTTTCAGCCGTGCAGGGTGGTCCTGCCCCACCAAAGCCCCTCTGGCCTGGGCTGTCCCCTCCCTGGGGCAGGAGCTGAGCGCGGGTTCAGCGGCCGCCCGGCCCCTCTGTCCCTGCCCGGCCCTGGGGACATTGCCCCGGGCTCAGCATCACCTCGGGGACCCCCAGTGCTCCCTTCCCATGCCCCCAGCACAGCCAGAGAGGCAGCTGGCTCCACTCATCTCCTGCTGCCTGTCCTCGGCTCGCTCTCTGCCTTGCAGAGTCACTGGAGGGTCTTAAAGGAGGAGGAAATATTCCAGCAATGTCTGCGCAGCGTCGGGGACGGCTTAAAATTACAATAAATTGGAGCCACTTTACGTGTCCACTCGGGGCCCAGCATTGTTGTGGGTAATTTGAAGCAGATTGAGGCAGATGGCAGATCTGAGGGTTCCTGCAGGACCCAGGATGGAGGAGGAGGAGGAGGAGAGGTGCTGGGGAATGAAGGAAAACACCATTCCTGCCATGCTGGGTGGAGCCCCAGAGCCAAATCCTCCCAGGCTGACCCTGGGCTCCTCCTCACACTGGTGCAGCCCTGAATCATCACTCAGCCTCTGCTTCTTCCTTCTCTTTTGGGGGATTTTTTAAAAATGTTTTGGAGCTCAGCAATCCAGTGTCACCTTTCCATGTCGTGCAGGGTCAGGATATGTTTTGGGCTCACTTGGATTTGGGGTCCCCAGAGCCAGGTCCTGCCCCTGGGGTGGCCTTGGTGGGACATGGGGATGTGTCACCTCATCCCTATCCAATCCCTGTCCTACTGAACCAAACTTTCCTTGGGAACCCAGGCCTGCGGGTGTTTGGCAAGGTGCTGGATGGGTTTAATGAAGTCCTCTCCAGATTTGTTCCAAATCTTTCTGTTTGGTTTGATTTCAGCCTTTGCAGAATTTCACATCGCTGCAGAGGAGCAGAAACGAGAAATTGTTTCAATACAAAACTTGTTTTTTATTTTATAAATCAGCTGTCGACGTGGGATCTTTTGAGAATTTCCGTTGTTACTTCCCCCAAACATGAAATTAATTCATCTGTGTGAGTCCTTTTTCTGGGAATAGCCCTGGTTTCATTGACATTTTTGGTTAACACGGAAAAAACCCAAACCCACAAAAAGAAACGAAAAAAAAAAGGAAAAACCAACCCCCCTGAAGCCTTTCTGCTTAAAAAAAAAAAACCCCTCCCAGCTCTCCCAGTACCCAGGAAACAACCACTGCTTTGTTCCCAGCATGGGTGATGTGCCCAGCTTGCTCCAAGCTGTTCTGCTGGATGGGGCTGGAGGGGAAGGGATGTTTCCTCCTCCCTGCTCTCACAAAAGCTGCAGGACACGATGGTTTTGGGCTCTTTGCTGAGGGAGGATGTCTCTGTGGTGGCCAAAATGTCATGGCTCGGTGTGAGTTGGGGGTTTTGGGCATTCCTGGAGCTTTGCTGAGTCACAGGATGGGCAGGTGAAGCTTCCTGTCTCCATCACCTCATGGAGCTGAGGCCAGCTCTGAAATATCAGACCTGAGGGCACCAAATGATGCCAAGGACAGAAACCAGCTCCCAGTGCAGCCCCCTCCTCTCCTCTCCCCTTGGCTGCAGGACTGTCCCCAGCTCTGTGCTCTCTTCCTGCACTGATCCTTCCCCTCTGCTGGCTCCTGGCACCATCCACTGCTTCCTTTGGTTTGGTTTTCCAAGCCTTGGCCCTGTGTCCAGCCCTGCCCAGCGGGGAGGGAACGCTCTCCGTGCTGCTGGAGATGCTGCCACACACAGCCCCTTCCACAGCTGCTTTTCTCTCCTTTTCTCCCTTTTGTTTCATTCCTCTTTTGTTGTTCTTTTTTGTTTTTTTTTCTCTTTCCCCAAGCAAGCCACCACAGGCTCCTCCAGACATTCCCCTACAAACTATTCTCCCACTCCCATTGCCCCATCCTAACCTCCTGCTGCTGCTTTCTTGTCTTGGCTGGGTTGTCTGGGTGTAGGGACCAAGTCTGGGCACGCCAAACCCCTTTCAGTCCCATTTCATACCTTTGATTCCAGCTTCCCAACCTCCCCTGTGCAGACGTGACTGCCTGCCCGTGGATGTGCCCACGTGCTGCTGTGAGCTCTGCAGGCTGGGGTGGGTTTGGAGCTCAACACCCACCCTCTGGCTGATTTACACCTTCCTGGGACAGCTCATCTGGCCCTGGATTCCAGAATGAGCTTGACAGCCAGGTCGCAGAGTGATGCTGGCCGGGGGGCTCAGGCTCCTGACGCAGGTGCTGGGCTCGGCCCTGGGTTCCTGTGAGCAGGAGGGCAGGGATGCCATGCCCCAGGCTGCAGCTGCACAGCCCCCAAATCCCCTGCTGGGGAGCTGGTCACGCTGAGGGCACTTGGGTGCATTGATTTCATACTTGAGATTGCACTAATCACAGGTTTTGTTTGGTGAAACCCCGATCAACCACCCCCAGGACAGGGTTTGTGAAGTGTGGCTTCACAGGGTGTGTGAAAGCTGCTGGCTCTGGCAGGTGTGGAGTGTGACCAAGTGCAGATCACGCTGGGAAATGCCACCCTGGGTGACAGGGAGTCACTGCTGAAGAGCTGCCTGGCAGTGGGAAAGGCCAACAACTGTTTGTCAGGATTAGGAAGCGTGTGGCTTGGCAAAGCCTGGCTTAGCAAGGGCCGATGCAAGATAGACACGTGCTCCCGACCAAATTTGTGTTTGTTTGCTCTCTTTGTTTTAATTTGAAACTGAGCCCTCTTCCCTGTGGTTAGATCCTCCCAGCTAAACAACTTTTAGCACAGGGAAGTTGCTCAAGGAAGGGAAAGGATGCTGGATGAGGCGTGAAGTGAGAGCAACCGCTGTTACCACAAACACTTCCCAACCTCTGGGAACAAAACCATCGGGGGTTTTTTGCTCTGTCCTCTCCATTCATCCCCCTTTCCAGTGCATTATTTCCTAAGCCAACACTGCTGCTTTTATTATTCCTGCTCATTGTTTAAATAGCACCGGAGGTGTACACAGCGTTTTTCAAACAGGGGAAGAAAAGGACCTTTCTCGGGGCGGGGGGAGGTTGTGCTAATTTAGGTGATTGTGGTGGAGATAATTAAGGCTGAGAGGGGCAGGGAGAAGCACAGAGCAGAAAGGCTGACCTGGAGCGAGGTCCTTGTGCCATCTTCCACCTGGGGATAGGAATTGTGAGCTTTAGGAATGTGGGTGATGGGAGAGGCATCTCCTCCCTCAGTCACAGACAGCTCTTGTGCCAGGGGCTTCCAAAAGGACAGGGAAAAAACAATCCCGGACTTGTGGCACCCGGTAATGCACTGACCCAATTGTGCACTGCTGTGTAAGGGGAGAGAGAAATTCCTTCCTGACCCTTGCACTCATCAGCCCATGCCCTGAAGCATGAGATTTGATTTTCTTTATCTGGCTTTCCGTAATTGCAGATGTCGTGGTCGGTGCTCCCCGTGTCCCACCCCTTGGAAGCGGCATCTGCTGCCTTTAACTCAATGGACCTTCTCCTCTGGGAGTTCCATCCCGAGGCTTTGCTGGGAAGTGCCTGGAAGGAGGGAAGGATTGCTGGTTCCATCAGCCTTCCCAGCACTGGGATGTTTTGCCAGGCTGGTGGCTCAGCTGGGGAGGGCAGGTGTCCCCATCGCCGTGGATAAAGTGACGAACATTGGGGATTTCTGTGGGTGCTCTGCCAGAGCCCATCCCGAAAGAGTTAAAGGCTGTGGCCCCTTCTAGCCTGGGGAAGTGGAATTAGTCACAGCCCTCAGGAGAAGTGCTGGCCAGGTTATAAAAATGACAAACGAGCAGAAATCAATAATGAAGTTAGTGTTTTCTGGGAATGCCGGGCACGAACGGAAAAACACATCAGCGCGGGTGGCGGGTGCTGGGACAAGCTGCACCATCCCTTGTATTGTCCCTTTCCTCTCCCCATCATCTTGGAGTCTCCCTGGCACCACCCACAGTGGGGTGGTTCTGCCCTCCAGCACCTCCCTGGGGTTTTTGGCTCCTCTTGGAGCAGAGCTTGTGTGATTCCAGCTCCCTCTGGGCGCCCCTCCAGCGCGAGGCAGCTCCAGGGTATCAGAGATTGGGGATTCCCAATGGTGCTCCAACAGGGATGTTGAGTTTCTGGTTAATCTGCAGGATGCAGGGTGGCATTCCCACGGCAGAGAGGGAGCACTGGAGGCCACGTTTCCTTTTCCAAAGGGACTTGGGCATGTCTGGAAAGGAAACGGCCGCCTAATTAGATGGCTTGAAAATCTTTACCGCCGCTCGTTCCAAATGCATTCATCATCCCATATTGAAAGGACCACGCTGGAAAAATGACATTATTATGATTATTATTATTTATAGTGTAGATATGAATGAGCTTAATCCCTTCTTAGCCTGGGCTGGGTTCAGAAAGCGACCCAACATCCCGGCACTGCTTCTTGACCCTAGTGTCACCTGGGTTCTGTGCAATCATCAGCCTAAGCTGGGATGTGTGGAGAATTTGCAGCAGTGCTTTAAAATGTGTAAGAGAGGGGAAAAAGTGGCCCAGGGGTGGAAATAAGAGGTGGGAGTGAGGGGGGTGATACCTGGCAGAGGTCACTGCAGTGAGGAAGGCTGGGGTGACAAGGGACTGAGCTGTTCCAGGGGAACAGGAGGTGTCTGCACAGCACTCCAGGCTTGGTGGCTTTCCCAGGGTATTAACACATTTGTCTAATTAATATGAACTTCCTTAATCAGCCCTGGATTCTGGTTGACCTGGCTGGGTGTGCTGTTCCCTCCTTTGGGATGTGGTTTCTCTTGGAGGCAATGCCTGGTGCCTGGAGCTCTGTCACACCCATGATGAGCTTCAGGGATGGGTGACAAATGCAGATCTTGATCCCTTGAGGTTCTTCCCTGCCTGTGGTGGCCTGGGTGACACCCAGACCTTGAGGAACTGTTGGAGAGCAAGGGGTTAATGGAGGCTGAGGGTGATGGATACCAGGGAAGAACTCCTGTTCCTCCAAGGAAATCAGTGATCTGGGATACTCACACTGCTCATTTGCAAGGTGTTGTCTCCATCACCACTTAACAGCTGGAATTAGTGGGGCCAGTGTGGACAAAGTGGACCCAAAGCAGAAGCTCCAGCTCCAAACACCCCAAGAACTTCCCAAACTTAAAAAATTCCAGAGTAAACCAATCCCACCCCTTCACTGCCTGGATGGAGTGAAGCAATACAGAGGAATGAAGGGTTCCCACCCCGTCTTTGCCATCAGCTGGGTTTGCCCTGGGCAGGGAGAAGGTGTGCAGTGCCCTGCTGGGATGAGATGGCCCTCAGGAGCTCCATGGCTGGGATCTCTTATCCCACAGGGAGCTGCCAGCACCTGCCTGAGGCACAGCTCCCTGTGCTATGGCACGTCCAGCCTCTTCCACCACCACGGATCCATCGGAGCCGCGCCAGCGCGAGGCAACCTCCCCTCCTTGGGTCCCTGCCAGTGCCCAGAGCTCTGCCCGGTGCTGGTGGCACCGGTCCAGCCCCCAGGCTAATGAGGTGGCTCCCAGTCCTGGTTAATCATTTGCCAGGGAGGATCCGAATTCCTGGCTCCTATGGACACGCCGCCGTGCGCTCGGCTGCCGCGCTCTCGCCCGCAGCTGCCGCGCCGAATGTTTTGCAACAAAAAAAAAAAAAAAAACCCCAAACCACATGAAAGCAGCCGAGTTTCACATTTCATTGTAACCCCGAATTCAGGTTTGCCAGGAGTTTCAGTAGTTTTACGAACCTTTCCCACGAACCTGCAGCAAAAGCTGTCGTTGAGCCCGGTTTTGGTGCAAGCCCAGGTGCGGCTTGGGTCGCTTTTGAGGTTTGTGCAGGGGTGAAAACTGAAGGGTTTTGAGAAGGAAGGAAGGAAGGAAGGAAAAGGAAGGAAGGAAGGAAGAAAGGAAGGAAGGAAGGAAGGAACCCAAACACACGTCAGGGCAGTGCTTGCAGGGAGCCCTGTGCACATCTGGGGCCAAGCTGTCACTCCTTGGGGACCCAGGACCGTGACACCCACGTTCTCTACATTGAGGGATGTTCTTGGGAATGCTTTGAACCCACTTGGCAGCATCACCCCCAAACCAGCAGCTAGAATTCGATAAGTTCTGGTGCTCTGGGGAGTGACCCAAGGACATTGTGGCAGCTTGTCCTGGTGTCTGCCACCTCTGGGGCTGCTCTGCTGTGGCTGTGGGTTTGCTTTAGGGAAAAACTCGGTGAAAGCCAGCAGTGTGCAGAGATTCTCCCAAAAATAAACGTCAGGGTGGGGATGGGGCTCCCTCTGAACCACGCCTGGCACACACCCAGCCCTGCCTCTGGATTTTCTGTGTGTGTTATTGGATCCACCCGCGGATCGCTTTTTCGGCAGCGCCGGCTTTCCTTTCTCCAGCAATTTCCTGAAATAACGTTAGGGAAATGTGAAAATCTTGAACTTTTGAACCTCCCCGGAGGACGGCGTGCAGAGGGGGGTGGCGGCAGGAGGAGGGGACGCCCGCCTCCTCCCTGACGTTTATTTTGGCTACAGGGCCTGGGGATGGGGAGGAGGGGGCTCTGCGGGCCGGAGCAGCACTGCCCCTTTATTAATTAATGACTTTCTCATCGGTGGGTCACGGAGGCGAGGAAGGCAGAGGAAGTTTTCTTTTGCTGGCAGATGCCGGGGAGAAGGGGAGTGCCTGGGCTGGGTGGCGAGGGCAGGGGGTGACACTCGGGGTGATGGATGGAGCCGCGGGATTTTCGCCGGGCTCTGGCCACGGGCAGAGGAGGAGAGAGAGGGGAAGGGGGATAGGCTGTGCCTGGGAAGTACTTTTCCCTCTGATGAACTTCAGAGGAGTATAAATCACTGCCAGGCTGCAGCTGCGGAGCATGTGACGCTGGCAAATTAATGGGCCTTCGGAAAAGTGGCCGTCACGTTCCCCTCCGGCCTCTTAAAGGCACCGCCGGCCTTTCCAGGGCTGGGAATGGGGAATTTTGGGGGGTCAGGCTGGGCTGGGGGAGCCTCTTGGTCCTGGGGGAGCTGGGGCTGGGTGTGCCCATGGAGATGATCGGGCCTGAGGGCCCTGTGATGCTCTCCATGGTGCACAGCTCCCCATGGTGCCCTCAGTCCATGGTGGAACTCAATCCATGGTGGAACTCAATCCTTGGTGCAACTCAATCCCTGGGTGGGCTCCTGCTCTGCTGCCTGTGGACAAACAGGGCCAGGGTGTTCCTCTGAGAGTTATTTTTGGATGCCTGGCGAGGCTTTTGGTGTAGTGGTGCCTCTGCTCTGCTCTCACTCATCCAAGTTTCGTGTAGGAAAGTGGAGGATGGAGGCACATCCAGGGCACCCAAACCTTGTGTTGAGTTTGCAGCAGAGATGGGCAACAGACACAGAGCTGAGCCCCTGCTTGGGGCATCAGGGGACCTTGGAGCATCTTTCTCACAGTGGCATCAAGAGGCCACATCCCCACATCCCACATCCCCAGCCATCCCATGAAAACCTCACAGGCAGAGTGGTGGAGACTCTCCAGCTCACCCAGGGTCTCCAGGGCTCATCACACCACCTTGCTCCTCTTCCTCACTCTTCCCTTTAAAGCAGTGGTGCAAGAGGGGGAGAATCCAACGCTGCAGGAATGTGGGAGGGGGAGGGAGCCGAGCCACCAGCCCAACAGTTAAAAATTACTAAATACTTCCCTAATATAATTAGGTTTCCATGCAAGCAATTGCCTTAATTGGCAGAGGGATGTGGGGCAGTGCAGGGGGAGCCAGGCTGGGCTCTCCCTGTGCTGCTGCTTTGGTCGGTGCCTCATGTGCTGCTCCAGCTGCAGCAAGGGCTTTGTGGGGGGAAGGATATTCCCAGGGATGTCCCAGTAAGGATTTGGCTGGGCAAAAAATAAATAAAAGTGCTTTGTGAACACGGTGGGGCTGGCAGCAAGTGGTGGCCAGCAGGAGCAGTGTCACCCTCCTTGGATGGGTTTGCTGGAAGATGAGCTCAGAGTCTGCCAGGACATGCTGCAGTTTAAACTCCTGTTTATTTTCCAAGTGCTCTTGGAGCTGGGAAAGTTAGGCAGGCCAAAAAAAAAAAAAAAAAAGAACTAAACCAGAGCCCACTCTGTGATTTACGTGGTAAAGGAGATAAGTGGGGATTTAAGGAGAAGGGAATATATAATTGAGACGAACGTGTAACATGAGCACGGATCCAAACAGAGAGATTGTAATCAGAAGTGTGAGGAGAAGCTGGGCTTTATTAATGAAACGTCTCATCCATTTGTCAGCTGAGGAGGAGCAGCCTTTCCCAGCAGCTGGAGCTGGAGGGGGTGGATGTGGGGGATTCTCTCAGTGTTCCCAGAGCAGGGATTGAAGCTGCCAGCTTCCTGCCCTGCTGGAGGGTGCCCAGCCTGGAAGTCCAGGCAGGATTAGAGGAAAAAAGGAAGTCTGTGGTTTCTGGGAAGCTGGATGCTGTTGTTTTTCTGGCTGGAGTCTGCCCTAGAAGTCAGAAGCTGGGGGAGCTGCTCAGCAGGGCTGAGAATCAGCCAAGGAAGGGCTTGTTGGAGCCTTCCTCCAAGTCCTTCATCTTCCTCATGCTCTCCCTGATCCCAGTGCTTGGCTGCAATGCCCGGGCACATCTGGGAAGTGCTGCTGACCCCATCCCAGAGCCCTGCTGGCTCCCAGAGCTGGGACAAACCCTTCTGTCCCAGCCTGGAGGCCGCAGTCTGGTGCAGGCACATCTCACCCAGCTTTGGAGGAGCTCTGGGAGCTGTGTATAGAACATGGAGCCCCCAGCTCCAGGGTGCTGAGTGCCACATTGGCACGAGCTGTGAGGCTGGGATTCACATGGTTTGCCCTTGCTGTGTGGTGTGGGGATTCTGCTCTGTGGCCTGTGCCGTAGCTCACCAAGGCTGTTGTTGGGGTGACACCAGGAGAGGTGACACCAGAGCCTGCTGAAGTCACCCTGTTTCATGCCCCACTCCCTTTCACCCCCACCCAGCATTGTCTTTGGGGCCTCTCCATCCGTTGGGGTTGGAAGATGATGCTGGCGGTGCCCGAGGGGTTAACCCGGGGCTGTGCTCAGCTCTGGCAGGGAAACGCTGCCTGTGCATGAAGGGAACATTTTTGTGAGGGGTCCTTCCCCTTCCCAGGCCCTGGCAGTTATCTGTGGGCTGCCAGAACTGCTGGAACGCCGAGCCCCGCTGGACATTGACCCGTCCGTGCCGAGCTCAATTAGCCCAGGCTATCTGATTGGACTTGGCGCAGCCTAATTAGCTTTGGACTCCAACCAGAAACTTAAACCCAAAGGCAGCTCGCAGGCAGCCCATCCCTTGCTGCTGCCTGCCTGAGGGAGGGAGGGAAAAAGCTTTCCCAAGGCTCCTCTCTGGCCTGGGAAGGGGGAACAACCCACCCAGCCTGCCTGCCCATCCCTCCGGCCACACAGCTGGAGTTGAGGGGGCTTAAACCTCCCCTCCTGCCCAAAATGAACCCCAGGAGATCACATCAAACCAAAGGCAGCTTCCTTCTCTTGGAAAAAATGTGCATGGCATCAGTTTCCAGAGGGAACTTGCTTTTGTGGAAGGGGATCTGGCTCTTCCTTCGCTGTCCTGTCACACACGTTCCTGTGTAGGCTCCCAGTTCTCAGGCTCCTTCTTCCTCCTGGACCTGCAGCTGAGGGGCACCAAGTGGGTGGTTTGTCCCTGAGGGAACTGGCTCAGTCTAGAGGGTTCTCCAGTCATTGGTGGAGATGTGGAGGAGGAGCTGAGGTGGGAAGGGATGGCTTTTTTGGGACCCTGGGTTCCTTTGCCCATCCATGTTTCCAAGCTCTGTGAGCATTAAAGCCCTGAAACGCAGCTGGGAAGGGACCTTCAGGGATCTGCTGACCAACTTCTCACCAGGCAAGGTTCTGAGGGGTGGGCATTTCTCCAAGGAGACTCAGGACACAGCATTCCCCTGGGCTGCCCTTGCCCAGTTCCCAGCAGTGCAGCCCTCTGGAGGGTTGGCTCATCCCACATGGATGCTCATGAGATGTCTCCTGACCAGACAACACCTCGGTGCCCATGCCAGGCTTGCTGGGTCTCAGCTGAGAGATGGAAAAATCCATGTGGCCTTGCCATCCTCCAGCATCCCCCGAGGAGAGCCACCACAACTGATTTTCTGGGAAACTGATTTTCTGGGAAACCAGTAAGCAGCATTGGTTTTGCTGGTCAGTGGCTGTGCAGCTTTGGTGCCTTGGGCTGCCAGCTGCACGCTGGTGGCGAGCACCAGCCCGGCCCCGCTGGATCAATTAAAGCCCATTATGCCAAGTGAATGACTGTAATTATCTCAAATCTGGATTAATGTGCACGCACAGCCCCGTAATATAATCCGTCTGCCTGGTGCTTTGTGGGCCGTGGCTCCTGGGAGCCAGGCGGAGGCAGGGATCCGCAAATTCATGGCTCTTCTCCTCCTCTCACCTCCTGCTGCTGGAGCTTGGCCCACCCTGTAGGATCTCTAAAAGCCACGTGGGCTGATGGTTGTTCCCCATACTGACCACAGATGGGAGCAGAAGGCACTGGGGAGGTGCTGTCCCTCCTGCCAGTCCCCAAAATCAGCAGAGCAGGGCTGGATGCAGCACATCCTGCACTTCCAGGATTTGTTAGCAAGTGAGGGACGTGTTTCAGCCCATGGATCTCAAAAGCCAGTGGCTGGGAGAGCTGCTGGGCTGCTCTGCTCTTGGTCTTTAGGATTTGGCTCATCCCAGAGCTCCTGGAGGGAGAATATGGGAAGCTGGGGGTTGGGAGCTCCCGTTTCCCAGAGCACTCAGCATCCTTTTGGCTGCTCCTTGTCCTGCCTGCTTTGCAGGGGGATATTCCAGGGCTCAGGAGAGTGAGCTCCACAGGAGTGGAGAGCTTGGCTCCAAGTCGGAGCATCCACATCCCTTCCTCCCTGGATCCCAGCCTAGGGATGTCCTCAGGTGTTGGGGACAGTGGTTGGGATGAACTGGGGCAGTGGAGCAGTGCCTGATGTGGGTTCCCTGGTGGGCCCAGCACGTGCCATGTATGTGGCTGGTCACTGGGATGTCCTGAGGGGATCTCCAGCATGAGTGGAAGCTTCCCCTCTTTCTGCTGGAATGAGCCTGAAGCTTCCGAGCTCCCCGCGCGTCTCGCTGGATCCTGCTTGGATTTTCATAGCTCAGAGCCCAGCACCCCCTCAAGGGCAATTAGATCACTTCCAATTTGCCCGTAAGCCCATAAAACTGCAATTGAATGTAATTAAAAGGCCATAATGAGCTCCAGCAACCTGTGGGACCACTGTGCTTCAGCTCTCACCGTGCTCTTTTCGGGCAGTGGGATGGAGCCAGGGAGGCTGCGAAGGTCAGAGGCTGCAGGGAGGATGAGGAGCTCCCAGCAGAGCTCCCCGGGCAGGATGGGCAGACTTTGGGAGGTGCCTGGGTGCCACCATCTCCACGTCCCCACACTGGTGATGCCCATCAGGGAAGGCTGAAAGGGCACCCGGGAGCAGCCCCTCTGTTCTGGCAGAGCAGAGGGAGCATCTTCCCCTCTGCTGGCACCTTTTCTTGCTGTTTTGGCTTCATTGATGCTGTTTGGAAGCTGGAAAGGGGCCAAGAGCTCCAAGCCCCTCTCAGCATGGCCTGCTCCAGGCTGTGCTTGGGGAAGGTTGGTGGCAGAGGACAGTTTGGGGAAGGTTGGTGGCAGGGGACGATTGCAGCAACGATGGCTGAGCCCTTGTCCCTTGGCAGTGGAGCCCCCTAAATCTCCCTTTTACGGTGCAAGAAGGTGGAGAGAGGTTCAACCCCAAGCAGGGCTTGCCTGGGAAATCCCAACTCCACCAAATTTGGGGGCTGGGAGCATTCATCCCATATCCCACACCCCAAAATCTTGGGGAAGGCACAGCCCTGCTGTGAACTGGGCAGAGCTGCCACGTCGAGCCCTTCCTCAGGCAGCCCCTGCAAGGCTGGGAGCGCTGGCAGCAGCACCACAGTGCCCCTATTATGGGCTGGCCCTGCCGTGGGTTCCCAGCCAGTAAATTAGGGGCACTCGCTGCACCGCTGACAGCAGAACAGAGAGCATTGTGAGAGCGGGGCCAGCGCCGGCCCTTGAGGGATGAAACAGGAGCCTGTAATTTCTCAGCACTGTTGTGACATCTTTGCACAAGCGTGTGATTGAGTCACATTTGCTTTATCAGCAGAATCCTTGTTTGCCTGGGTGCACCCTCCCTCCCCCTCCTCTGCCCCGGCGCTGCCAGGGTGGGGGAGAGCTGCCCGCTCCCCTCCCCTCCCCCTGGCCTTCCCTGCTCTCCTCGCACTTCCCAAATGTCCTGCTCCTCTCCCTGCCTGCTTTTTTCCCTTTTCTGCCTGCCCCTGCCTGCTTGGGACACGGGTGGGGGTCCTCCGTGGGGTGGGGAGATGGTTTGGGATGGGGAGATGATGGTTTGGGATGGGGAGATGGTTTGGGATGGGGAGATGGTGGTTTAGGATGGGGAGGAGATGGTTTGGGATGGGGAGATGATGGTTTGGGATGGGGAGATGATGGTTTGGAATGGGGAGATGGTTTGGGATGGGGAGGTGGTTTGGGATGGGGAGATGGTTTGGGATGGGGAGATGGTTTGGGATGGGGAGATGGTGGTTTGGGATGGGGAGATGGTTTGGGATGGGGAGATGGTTCGGGATGGGGAGATGGTTTGGGATGGGGAGATGGTTCGGGATGGGGAGATGGTTTGGGATGGGGAGATGATGTTTTGGGATGGGGAGATGATGGTTTGGGATGGGAAGATGATGGTTTGGGATAGGGAGATGGTTTGGGAGGGGGAGATGGTTTGGGTTAAGATGATGGTTTGGGATGGGGAGATGGTTTGGGATGGGGTCCATGCAGGGCAGGAAGCCCGGGAGTGCAGGAGGAAGAGGCGTTCCCTCCAGTGAAATAGCAGATTGTGGGGACAGCAGCTTGTGGAAAATTCCCCTTTTCAGTCCTTCCCCCTCGGAGATGGGGTAGCCCCTGCAGGCTTCCAGGCTTCTCAGGAGCAGGGTGTGATTTCAGTGGGCTCCTGAGAGGGTGGGATGGGGTTTTTAAAGGAAAAAATCTGAAATAAGCCCCTGTGCTGAGGCTCAGCTGAGGCTGAGCTCAGTTGGTCAGCCCTGGCATGGGGTCTGTGTGCCCCCTCTTCCATGGCAGCTCTGAAGCATCAGGAACAGCTCTC
This sequence comes from Drymodes brunneopygia, assembly GCA_013400955.1. NCBI lineage: Eukaryota > Metazoa > Chordata > Aves > Passeriformes > Petroicidae > Drymodes > Drymodes brunneopygia. The sequence continues at coordinate 45,080 of VZTZ01028200.1, read as the reverse complement.
CCAGTTTTGGTGTGGGTCCTGTGGTGGGGGTCTCCAGACCTCTGGGCACCCCAGGTCCAGCAGGTGATGGGGTGAGTTAGGGGTGAGTGCCCCTGTGGTGCTTTAAGCTGGATTGCTAAAAAGTGGGATTTTCTCCAGAAAAATCCAGAGGAGAAAATAAACCAGGATAGAGAGAAAAAACAGGCGTTGGAGCTGCAGGGCCAGAGGTGACCCAGCTGTGGGACAGGGATGCTGCCAACTCCTCGGGGTGCTGCTGCAAGGTCTGGGCTTTGGGGAGCCCCCATGGCTCAGCAGTGGGATGCTTTTGCCCTTCCCCTTCACCCTGTGGGAAGAGAGCAGAGTTTTCCTGAGTGCTGCAGTGGGAATTCTGGCAGGGGAGGGAGAGGCTGGCGTGCAGAGCAGTGGGAAAGCTGCTCGAGGCTGCCGTAACCTCACGCCAGGGCGCATCACCCATCAGGTGAAATGCTGGCAGGAGGCAGCCCCAATGCCTGGCAGCAGGCAGAGGGATGCTGTGGGATTCCTCCAGCTGAGGAAAACCCCTGCTGCTGCACTGAAACCCCAAAAAGCAGCTCTGCTGCTGGCTGGGTTTGGCGGAGGTACCGAGCGGGGCTGCGGGAAGATTTCGGGGGCAGTGCCGAGCCAGAGGTGAGAAGCTCTGTGGCTTTGAGGTTTTAGTTTGGTCAAAGTGAAACCTTGCTGGGAGGAGGAACCCACCGTGTGCAGGCTGCAGCTGAAACTTGAGTTTCTCACTGTCCTCCAGCAGCTTGAACAACCAATGGCATCACCTTGGGGAAGGTTCTGAGCGTGGCTGGAGGAACTCTCCCAAATCTCAGAGCAGGTTCCTGAAGAGAAGCTTCACGTGGTGGTTTTGAAATGCCTGCAAAAAGACTGATTTGTGTGTGCTGCCCCATGTGCAGGGGTTTGGGGGATGTTCTCAGGTTTGTCTTTGTACTCAGGTCCAGAAATGGGAAAAGAAAAAAAGCAATTCCAGTTACTTTTTGGTGAAATCAGAGCTACTCAACACTCTTGCCCATGCTGCATTCCCATAGTCCTACATCCCTTTGCCTGTAGCTGTGGAAAAGATACCCAGAAGGGATTTATGGATAAAATCTCTGCCACCTTGGGGTGCCCATTCCCAGGGATTCCCTGTGTGCTCAGAACCCAGGAGGTTTGAGAGGATCAGTTGCCTGTCCTCGCTGGGAAAAGTGCTTCAAATGCAGCTTAACGTGCTTGGATTTGCCACGGGATGCTGCTTATTTCTTGGATCCACGGCTGAATTTCTGGGATAACAACCACTCTGCACACTCAGGTCACCCCCCTGAGTGTGCCCAGGTCAGGCACTGTGGGATCCATGGCATCACCACTGTTGGAAGGGGAAGAGGCAGCTTCTGCTCCATCCTCCCTTCAGCTCTCAGCTGTTCTGCTGCAAATTGAGAGCAAACTTACTCTCAAGGCTTTAGGCCGGGGGCTGTTTAAATTCATCCCCGAGTTTGTGATCAGGACAAAAGTGAGGACCTGACCTCTTGTGGTCACAGCATTACCATGGCAATTTCCACATGAAAACCACGGGCAAACCTTCCTGTCTTGCCTGGATCCTGTCGTTCTCCTGCTGTTTTGCCACTCATCCCCTGCTTTGCTGTGGGGAAAGTGAGGAAAAGTGAAACCTCCAGCATTGGAGGCTCCTTGTGTGGAGAGCATGTGAGATTCCTGAGCTGCTCGGGAGGAATGAAAGCAAAAGGACGCTGATTTTCACTGCCAAGTCGATTTTGGTGTAGAGTCACCAATTCAGGAGCATGGGGTGCTGCCTTTACCTGATCCACGTGCATTTTGGGGGTGAGGATTTGGGGGCTGGGCAGCACCAAAGTGATGCTGGAGAGCAGAGGAGGAGGAGGAGGAGGATTTTGGCAGAATCCTGATCTTTGCTGCTGGTCCTGCTCCCCTCCCAGCGTGGCCCTAAAGCCCCAACGCCAAGGGCTGACTTGAGGAAGGGAGTGGCCACCCAAATTTAGAATTTCCTGCTGTTTAATACCCAGAGTCGATTTGCTTTCTGATTAAGGAGGAAGAGGTGCTGAGGGGAAAAAACAAAAGCGGAAGCAGAGGGTTGTGAGTGACTTCCCAAATCTCAGCTGGTGTCAGGGACGGGCTCTTGGCTTGGTCCTACAGTGACAATTCCTCGAGCCCTGGGGTGCTGCTGTCCCCTCTGATCCCAATGGATTGGCTGTGGGTTGTGTCCTAGGTGTGCAGCTCTCCTCAACTGCAGAAAAACACAGCTCAGGGACTCTGTTTGTGCCTTGAAATGTGGTTTTTTGGTTTTTTTTTTTAACTTCCCCTCTCTCAGATCTGACTGCCGAGCCACCAAGCTGCTGAGTAAACTCCCAGGATGTGCCAGAAAAGGTTTTCCAGCAGAGCTAGGTCACTGTAGTTTTACTGGCAAAGCCTCTTAGGCATAAATGAAGATTATTCTGGCGAAAGCTGATGCTGGTACACTTTATTCCGGTACAAATGAGCTATCCTGGGAGAAAAAAAAAGCACTTCTGCACTGTTGGAATTGTTCCTGCTCTGGGACATTTTGTGGCCTAGGAATGTTAAAATCACAGCCCTTGGTTTTATAGTGCCAGGTCAGCAAAAGCTGCTTCAGCTGCTGCAGACGTGCCCTGGCCAGGCAGCAGCGCTTGGGGTGACACTGGGTGACAAAATGCCACAGGGAAGGGTGGTGGCATTCCTGGTGTTCCTGGAGGGTCTGACCTGCCCATCTGGGATGCATCCAGCCCTGGATGTTGGCTGGTCCAAGCTGGAGGTTTGTGCTGAATGCCAAGCAGTGGAGCTGCCCAGGGGTGTTGGGTACAAATGTTTTGTGAAGTTTTTTTTTCCCTTATTGAAAATTATCTGTAATATTCTCATTCTAATTGTTGCTATGATGATGGTAGGACTAAAAGAGTCCAGTGTGAGGGAAGGGTGATCCAGCAGTTGAGAAGCTGCCCTGCATTTTGGAATGCAGGACCTGGCTCCAGTTTGCTGTGTGATTTCGGTGAAGGTGCCATCGATCTGTGCCCTTCTTGTGCCATCAGTGTCTGGTTTTGGGGCTGCTGCTGCTGCTAAAAACCTCAGTGAGGTGGGAATCCATCCCAAAGAGATGTGGGAAAGGCAAGGATCTGCTGAGGGAAAGGGCAGGGATGAGCACCAGAAACACAAAACTCAGCTTTCCCCCCTGGCTGTGGTGCCCAGGGGCCGATTCCTGGTGTGGGAACACTCCCGGGGCTCCCTGCAGCCACCCCTGCACGTGGATCATGTGGCCCTGCCCTATAAATGTCATATTCCTTGGGAAAAGATCCCCATCCAAACTCCGTGGCTGGCGGGCTCGCAGTTTGGAGGGAGGAAAAAGAGCTTCACTGCAAATTCTTCAGCTGCTGACGAGCTCTGGTTTCTGATCTCCCAACTGCCATGGGGCATCTTCGGGGAGAGACAGAGGTCGTTGTGCTGGAACAAAGGACACTCACAGAAAATAGCTGCAGTTCATGGGTGTGACAGAGGGGAAATGCTTTCAGAACTTTTTTTTTTTTTTTCCTATTTTTTTTTTTTTTAATTTAGAAACAGGCACGGAGTTTATTTTGGTCAAGAGATTGTCACACACAGCAGCTTTAAATGGCAGAACTCCTCGAGGAGAAGGAGCAGTCTCACACTGCTTGGGCTGGAATTGCCTTTGGGGAAACGCCTCCTCCTCTGTTTGCTGCAGTCCAAGGGGTGCTCATCACTTGGGGAATTTATTTGTTTCTGTTGAGGATATTTCCTCAATCTAGGCTTTTTTTCTTTTTTAATTTTTTTTGTGGCGTTCTTCTTGCAGTCGAGGTCCTTTAGGATATTTGTGATGGGGAAGAGGGCAGACTCCTCATATCCCACTCCTGCTGCCCATCTCTCCACCCTGAGTTATATTTTCCCCAAACCCATCATCCCTCGAGCCAGGGACTGGCAGCATCTGGGCTGAGCTGCCTCGAGTGGACTCTTGATTTTGCTGAGTTTAAAAATCCCTATTTGCTTGCTGGATGTAAATGTTTCCCATTGCTGCCGCCCTCCCAGTGGGGTTTTGGAGCAGGGGGTGTTTGGATGAGGAGTGGAAGACTCCCAATGCCCAAGAAGTTGCTTTAGGTCCTGATACTCTGCAAAAGCCCTGCTCTGGTTCAGATTTGCTGAGGGGTTTGGGGTAAACACCCCCAAATGTGGCTGTACCTGCCCCCATCTCCCCGTTCCACACACGATTATCCCTCTCCTCTCCTTCCCTTTTTGTTGTTGCCTGAATTATCCCCTCTGAGTCCCGTGCTGGGGATTGCATTAGTGTGGGAGCAGGGTGGGTGAAGGGGGCTGGTGTGGGATGTGCAGGGAACTCTGGAGGTGCCCAGGAGTTTTATGGGATTTCGGGAGAGGTGCCAGCCCCACACGTGCTTTGCTTTCGGATGTGCTGGGGCAGGCGTGGGCCCGTGGCCAGTGACCCTCCTGTGACCTCTCCTGCCTTAAACATCCCGGATCTTTCCCAAGGAAGGACTGTGCTCTGCTGCCTTCCCTGTGCTCAGGTCAAGGGCCTGTTTTGCCCTGGATCTGCTGCATCCTTGGAAGGAGTCCCTCCATCACCCCGGGGGTGTTTGTGGGCTCCTGCTCCAGAACGAGCTCCTGGGTGCCACTGCGGGCTCTCCCAGCCCTTTAAAGATACCAAAAGCAGAGCTGGGAAGTGCTGTGCTCACCCCCAGGAGCAGCCCTGGAATCCTCCAGGAATTTCCTGGGGTTCCTGTTGTGCCTCCCTGATGTCACTCAGCCACAGGTGACGTGGTGGCTGCGCTGGTGTTGTGTCAACATCCTGTGAGAGCCTGGCCTGGCCAGGCCCTGGGGACAGGGGTGCTGCTCCCTGCCATGGCCCAGGGGTGCTGGGGGGATGCTGTGGTCACAGGTGGGACACTGGGGGCAACAGTGGGGTTCTGGGGGCAGCAGTGGGACTCTGTGGGCAGCAGTAGGAATCTGGAGGCAACAGTGGGGTTCTGGCAGCAGCAGGGGGGTTCTGGGGGCAGTGATGGGATTCTGGGGGCAGAAGTGGGGTGCTGGAGACAGTGATGGGACTCTGGATGCAGCAATGGGATTCTGGGGGCAGTGGTGGGACTCTGGATGCAGTGATGGGATTTTGGAGGCAGTGGTGGGACTCTGGTTGCATAAATGAGANGAGATTCTGGATGCAGTAATGGGGTTCTGGAAGCAGCAGTAGTACTCTGGATGCAGCAATGGGATTCTGGGGGCAGTGATGGGATTCTGGTTGCATAAACGAGACTCTGGATGCAGTGATAGGATTCTGGAGGCAGCAGTGGGGTTCTGGGGGCAGTGATGGTGCTCTGGATGCAGTGATGGGATTCTGGAGGCAGCAGTGGGATGCTGAATGCAGTGATGGGATTCTGGATGCAGCAGTGGGGGTGTGGAGGAAGCGGTGGGTTGCTG